>FLSR01000044.1:163049-227672 GCA_900092035.1 Leuciscus waleckii
ATAAAGTTCTTGGTAAAAAAAAGAAAAAGAAAAGAAGAAGCTACTGAGCCTACCATTATTGTATACAGCGCGCAAGGTTTATGCGCATGCTCCAAGTCTTCTTCTCTGTTTTTAGTGTATCTCTGTGGCAGAATTACAGTGCCACGTATAAAAGCATGTATACTACATCGTTTTGATTCGGTTTCAGTGGTTTCGTGTGTACGCAGATATTTCTTGAGACGACGAGAACGAGAAAAAAAGGTTCTTTTTTTAGATCGAGGGGAAAAAAACATCGGATAGAGGAAGCTCTGGCTTCGTGTGGATGTGGCCTGGTGATCCTGAAGACATTGATTAGCTTGTTCAGGTGTTTGATTAGGGTTGGAACTAAACTGCAGGAGAGTGGCCCTCCAGGACCAACGTTCCCCACCCCTGGTCTAAATTAAAAGGCTGTCTACCTGAACCACTTAATATTTGAAACTATAGCAAAGAAGATGGTCAGGTGTAGCCACTGGAATAAAAATGCACAAAAATAAAAAGCCTCAAATGAAAGAATAATAAAGAGGTGAAGGATATAAATAAAAAGTAATAATACAATAAGTTGTCATGAAGGCGGACAATCAGATGAAACCCACATTCAGCTGCAGAGTTAAAGTAGCCTTTATTTTAAATAGATTCACACTTTCTATTGCCATACTCTTTAACAAAGAACACAAACAGGGTCTCACATTTACAAGACTTATCATATGTATGTGCAAGTGTGATGTTTTTATTAGACTGATACACTGAATTGTTTTTCTGCAGAGTGAATGCGCAGATGATTGTTGAAATTTCAAATTTTTCCAAACCTAGTCACACTGAGGAAGACGGCTAGCCTGACAAGCCAGACCCACATCAATATGTTGGGTCTGGGAACACACCATTGGCAGGGCTTAATCCGAGGGGTGAGATAAACGGTTGTCTTTCTAATTCCCTCTGCATGCAATAGGACAGCGCTACTACCAAACAGAGCATATTCCCACCAGCGGAGCTAGGTGATAGATTGAACTTTTGCCGTATCCGGTTTGCAAAACTCCGAACACATCTTGCTTTTTTTAATAATGACTTCAGTGGCGTTCTTTGTTCTTTTCTCAAAGAAAAGCTTAACTCCAAGTCTTCCAGAGTCTCGGCCAAAGCGGATTCGAAAGACCGCTGTTTCGCCAGCAGCAGCAGCTCTTCTTTGTTTTCAAGTAGCAGGCAATTCACGCGGAACCGTCACAACTCTGCCGTGATTATGTTAAGCCTGCCCACCGACTCTATACACAATGTGATTGGCCTGACTAGAGTTTGGTTTTTCCAGCTCGCAAGCCAAGGGAGAGTTGCTAGATGACACTGGCTGCAAAATAAAATTTGCTGTGGCTAGGGTGCGTCTAGATTTCTAGGCTAGAAGACGGCAATTTCTTTTCAGAATGAGTTTGCAAATGCCGTTTCAGGTCTGTGTGATATGTGAAACTTTTCTCACACTGAAAACACTTGTAAGGCTTCTCTCCAGTGTGAACTCTCATGTGAATCTTAAGATTTCCTTTTGTCGTGCAGCTCTTTCCACACTGAGGGCATGTGAAAGGCTTCTCTCCAGTGTGAATTCTCATGTGATTCTCAAGGTGTGCTCTGTGTTCGAAACTCTTTCCACAGTGATGACATATTTGATGCTTCTCTCTATTGTAAATTATCATGTGATTCTCAAGGGTTTTTCTGTGTTTGAAACTCTTTCCACAGTGATGACACATGTAATGCTTCTCTGCAATGTGAATTTTTGCATGATCATAGATGATTCCTGTCTGTGAAACTCCTTTCACACTGATGACATACAAAACAGTTCTCTCCTGAATGAATCCTCATGTGATGATTAAGGCTTTCTTTATATCTGAAACTCTTTCCACACTGCTCACAAACGAACGGCTTCTCTCCAGTGTGTATTCTCATGTGAGTCTTAAGAGTTCCTTTTACTGTGAAACACTTCCCACACAGTTTACAGGTGAAAGGCTTCTCTCCAGTGTGAGTTCTCATGTGGATTTTAAGATTCCATTTTTCAGTGAAACTCTTTCCACACTGTTGGCAGGTGTGAGGCTTCTCTCCAGTGTGAACACTCAAGTGAACATTAAGGTTTTTTTTCTGTGTAAACCTCTTTCCACACTGAGGGCATATGAACGGCTTCTCTCCAGCGTGGATTTTCAAGTGGATTTTAAGGCTGTCTTTTCGACTGAAGCTTTTTCCACACTGTTGGCAGGTCAAAGGCTTCTCTCCAGAGTGAACTCTCATGTGGAGGTTTCTAGTTTCTGTTTTATGAGTCAGTGAGTACGTAAAAGATTTCTCTTCAGTCATGAAATCATGGCATTTTTCATACTGATCTTTCTTTCTCATACTCGTTGCATTCAGTTCTTGACTCTCCTCTTTTAGCACCATCAGGTCTAGGGTGAAAAGAAACAAAAACAAGTTAACACCAGTTTAATGGCACAAAGACATGAAAACCTTTAGACATGTAAAACATCAAATCCAACATCTACGCTTAATTCTAAACCCACTAAACAACTGAAAAAGGTGTTACCTGTATTCTCAAAATCTCGTCAATATTGTTAATTCTTTGCTTTCTTTAGGACATGTCCCAAATACTGCGCTCAGTTTCTCCTTCCCATCTTTCCACTGTTGTCAGCCTCTCTTTCTTCACCCACACAATTCTGATCTCTGGATGTGAATACCACAACGGACACTTTATGTTCCACTTTAACTTCTTGTCAAATCAACATCTGTCCTCTCTCTTCCAGGCCAGTGTGTGCTACTCCCTCTTTCCCCTGGTTATCTGATGTTCTGCGTGAACACAGGACCAAACTCAGGGCAGCAGAGCGAAAATAGCGCTAACCAAAAGACCCATCTGACCTGAGTATGTATCAGTCTCTGCACCCATCCTTTTCAGTTGAAGTATTCATGCTGCAAAATCTTCATATTTCCAAAACAAGATACAAATGGCGCGTTTCCATTACAGATTTGCACACAACTTTTGTGTTTTTTTTCTAAATGTCGATGATAAAAATATTGCGAAATGACAGCATTTCCATTAACCAATGTTATGCGACTAAAACATAATTTTTTCCTCTCGCGATCAGTCATTCCAAAAATGGATGTTGGTAGATTTATATGGTTTATATCCTAGCCACCGCACAAGTCATTATTTTTAATTGAAGGAGACGTAGGCGTGTTATCCAAGCATTAATGGTGAGGAAAGCCCCTTATACTTGTGAGCGGCACATATGAATTTCTCCCTCCTATCTGCTTCAAGCTCTTGATTGTGGCATGTCTTTGAGGTTTAGAATCCAGTATTCCTGTAATTCTTTTGTCTTTTATGAATTTAACAAAGAACTGTCTTCTGTCCAAAACATACCGCGTCATCTACGTAAACTGACCCGTAAATGCGCAAAAACTGTTTCCATTGCAGTTTTGCGAAATATTGCAAATTGCCAGAAAAACCACCTCATGTGAGCATAAAAACTTTTTTGCGATAAATGCTTGTTTTTGCGAAATTGACGTTTTTTTCATTGGGTGCATTTTCAATTTTCAATTTCAATTTCAATTTGCGCAATTTAAAGGGTAACAGAAACACGGCTAATGTTTCAAACACACGCAAACTTCTCAAAACATCCTACTGTCTCCTCTGTCCCCCTCGACCACCCCTTTAACTGCTGATAATTTTGCTAGTTTCTTCACTGACAAAACTACTACAGCAGTCAGTTCTCAGCTCCAGATGCACAGAAACTAAGATCAAGCATCCACAGCCAGAAATCTTCTCTCCTTCACTCCCCTCACTGAGGCAGATGCATCTAAACTTCTTCTCTACAGTCATCCTACCACATGCTCTCTAGATCCCATCCTATGAAACCATTATATTTCAAATGACTTATGATAAAATATAATATTTATTGTTACTACTGTAAAGCCATTTTAAAGTATTAGTTCTGTATTTTTAAAATAAACATTTTAATGACATTATATTAAATTATTTAATCAAATAAAGAGAAAATAGTAAAATTTTAGCTGAAGTGTTTGTTTTGAACAAGTATTAAATTTTACTTTAAATTATTTGTATCAATGCTAATCATTTTCCCACAAAATGTGCTGAATCAATGTCCCAATTTTTCCATAATCATACACTATGGGAGTAGTAAAAAGCACATTTGCGCCTGTTATACCCTATACTAAAAGTACCAGAAAACACCATGACTGTTCAATGTATGCGGTTAAAGACCAGTCAGTAGCATAAAGCAACATTATTCTCAAATATTCACACATTGGAATTTTCACCACCCACCATGACATCTGAAATTATTCAAGACATTTACGATCACCTCTCCCCCTCTATTTCTCAGGGTCTTCATGAAAGCCCTGTGCCCTCCTCAAGAATCACTGCTTTGCTGTATGAGTAAACAAAGTCTGTTTATATTTTCTCTTGAGAATTATATTTGTATTTAGGCAATACAAGTAGGTGTCTCATCCATGTTCTTGTACGTGGCAGAAAGAGAACTATATCGTATCAGACCCTGAACCCAAACACCTGGTGCTGATCCACACACACACACACACACACACACACGATATTTTTAGACCTCTCTCATCCTCCAAAGACAGATGATGCACATTTTATTATTCTGCACAGCTCAATTCACATCAGTGTCAATATTTGCAGGGCTTCAGATTCATTTAAATGGGAATTGAACTGCGGCTGGCCTCCACTCTTTTACAATGCCAGATTTACATTCTATTTCACACAAAGCTAAGAGAGATTATAATTGATATCCCAATTAAAGAGAAAAATATTTCTCAGCAGCAATAAGAGACCTTCATAAATGGCTAGCATGAATTAATAATAAAGGCATTGCACACATTCACACGCTGACAGACAGTCAGCAAGACCTTTGCTGCTATTTGAGTCCCTTGTTGAAAAGCGACATTTAAATGTCAGACAAGCCATTTAGACTAAGGCGTGAGAAGTTTAGAGAATGAGGAGATGAATTATTATTATTTGCCTTGTTTTTCAGTAAAAAATATCTTATCTACAAGTAAAATTTATCATTTACAATTTTGTTTTGTTTCTGAAACAAGCCTCTTATGCTTTACCAAGGCATTTATTTGAGCAAAAATGCTGTAAAATTGTGAAATATTAAGAATATATTGAATTAAAATAAATTAATTCAATATATATACTCTGAAAAAAGTATCATAATACATACTGGAACGCAACACTAAAGCAAGCAGAACATATGACAAATATATGGTGCAATGCATTCATGGCAAACCGTCTTCCTCTCAGGTCACATGATATATGACATCACTACTAAAATTCTCAGCAGCTTCCTTTTAACCAATAAAAAGCTTAACTGCTCAGTTAGTCATACCTTGAATGGTTCAGTCCCAAACAGCTCTGAAAACAGTTGCCTAGCATCTTTTTTTTTTTTTTTTTTTTTTACCCCCAAAAACGACAAATACCCTTTCTTTTAACTTCTATTTTCCTCTGTTCGTTGCTCAGACTCGCTCTCCCAGTTTAAAACTAGATTAAAGTCGCATCTCTTTAGCCAGGCATTCATATAATATTTTTTATCTTACAGTTCAAACTACAATCCGGCCTGTAGCTCATAAATGCCAGAGGAGAACTGGCCCCCGAGTGAGCCTGGGTTCTCCCAAGGTTTTTTTTTTTTCTCCATTAGGTCACCTGATGGAGTTTTAGGACACCATCAGGTCACTTGATGGAGTTTTAGGACACCATTAGGTCACTTGATGGAGTTTTTCGGTTCCTTGCCACTGTTGCCTTTGGCTTGCTCAGTTGGGGATATTTTGGGGATATTTAATTTTATTTAATTTTATCAATCAATAAATTCCTCTTGAAACAAACTTTGTTGCATTATTTTAATTTAATACTGTGAAGCTGCTTTGATACAATCTGTATTGTGAAAAGCGCTATACAAATAAACTTGACTGCTTGACTTGAATCAAGACAATCTGCTCTTTCACTCACAGCTTCTGTGTGAGCCAATCCACTCGCTGCAATTTTACCCACAACTGCCGCACACATCCACATACATGCTAATGCAAAGATGTGTGCACTTACACATTAAAGTGTTCCCGACTAAAAATCATCTCTAAATATGAACTTTCACTTTTAAAGATTAGTACACAATGAGGCCTTAAAGTGATAGTTCACCCAAAAATGAAAATTCTGTAATTTATTACTCACCCTCATGTCGTCCCAAACCCGTAAGACTTCCGTTCATCTGAGAGCTTTCTGTCCCTCCATTGACAGCGACGCAACTACCACTTTGACGCTTCAAAAAGTTCATAAAGAGATCATAAAACTAATCCATATGAATCGATTGACGAACATTGATCATTGAACAGAAGCTCATCCAAACCTGCTTGACGTGCGAGAACAAACCTCATTGGTTCATGCTGAAGCTCAAACGTGCTGCGCAACACCAGAATAAATTGCATGTCGGAGGGATGCAATTCGAAGGGATGATCGAAATTGCATTATGTAGGAGTTTAGAATAATGCATCCATCCATTCATTCTCCAAGCCCCTTATCCAGGTATGCTGGAGCTTAACACAAATGTGAATCTGAAATGTCTATAAATGTGCTACTTAACAGAGCAGATTATTACGATGGAGTTATAAACATAATGCAAACCTAATACTATAATGACCATGTTATTCTATTGTTAAAGATGAGATGATCTGTAGGAGCTGATACACCAAAAAGTGGCAACTCTCCCCACTTTTATGGTCAGGGGTTTTATGATTTTATGGGCAGTTTCAGTTTATCTCTGCAATTTCAAGCTAGCTAGAATTTATGGACTTTTTAATTGCATGTATGCATTCATGCATGACAATTTATAACGTACAATCACTAAATATGTCACTTTTACCAAAGCCATTTAGAAAAATCAAACAGATAGTTAAATTTAACGGATTACTCTTCAGATGACACAATCCTTAATCCATGGTCCCAAATTTGTGAAAGGACTGCCAGTGCCAGGTAAAAATAAAGCAGACAATGAATCTACTTTAAATGCACAATGTGTCTATACCTGACGCGAGCAGTGCAACGCGACAAAAGCAGATAGAACCCATTATAATCTAGCCTGACAAGCCAGACCCACATCAAGATGTTGGGTCTGGGAACACACCATTGGCAGGGCTCAGTCCGAGGGGCGGGATAAACGGTTGTCTCTCAAATTCCCTTTGCACTTAATAGGATAGCGCTATAACCAACCAGAGCGTTTCCCCACCAGCGGAGCTAGTTGATAGATTGAACTTTAAGGCAGTGGTTCCCAAACATTTTCTGTTGGGCCCCCCTTTTGTTGAGAAAAATATTTTCAAGACCCCACCTAGATGCACCCACATAAAGACACTCTCAGACATGACCTTGCATACAAAATCCTATAAGATTTACTTGTAACATTGTAATTAATACAGTACTTCAACTTCTCAACTTCTACAGGCTTCTCTTTGTGTTGTGAAGTCTTTAAATGGCATCTTAACTTGTTCAGCTTCATGCTGTCAGAATATAAACTCCGAACACATCTTCCTTTTTTAAGAATGACTTCAGTGTCGTTCTTTGTTCTTTTCTCAAAGAAAAGCTTAACTCCAAGTCTTCCAGAGTCGCGGCCAAAGCCGCTTCGAAAGACCGCTGTTCGCGTGGAACCGTCACAACTCGGCCGTCATTATGTTAAGCCCGCCCACCGACTCTATACACGATGTGATTGGCCTGACTAGAGTTTGGTTTTTCCAGCTCGCAAGCCAACGGAGAGTTGCTAGACGACACTGGCTGCAAAATAAAATGTGCTGCCGCTTGGGTGCGTCTAGATTTCTAGGCTAATTATAATCAGCGAGGCTGTCTACACTGGATGTGGAGCGGCAATATGCAACATGACAAATTTCTGGCAGTAAACTGATGCCCCGTTCAATTTCTGACATGCTCACACAACTTCTGACACAAAGGAGAAATGGATTTGCAACGGTCATTTTGTCAAGCCCAGTTTAGACACCCTCGAGACAAGAAAATATAATGAGGCATATCTCGCCCTTGGATTCACCAGTACAACTGTGGTATTGAAGAGAGACCACACAAGTGTGTTGTGTGCTTCAAAATATTCAGACAGTATGAAGCTGAACAAGTTAAGATGCCATTTAAAGACTTCACAACACAAACACAAAGAGAAGCCTGTTGAAGTTGAGAAGTTGTAGTACTGTATTAATTACAATGTTACAAATAAATCTTATAGGATTTTGTATGCAAGGTCATGTCTGAGAGTGTCTTTATGTGGGTGCATCTAGGTGGGGTCTTGAAAATATTTTTCTCTACAAAAGGGGGGCCCAACAGAAAAAGTTTGGGAACCACTGCCTTAAAGGGATCAATCATCCAAAAATGAAAATTCTGTCATCATTTACTCAGTTGTTCCAAACCTGTATGAATTTCTTTCTTCTGCTGAACACAAAAGAAGATATTTTGAAGAATGGAAGAAACCAAAAAGTTGAAGGGCTCAATTGACTTCCATAGTATTTTTTTTCCCCATACTATGGAAGTCAATTGGGTCCATCAAATGTTTGGTTACCCATATTCTACTAAATATCTTATTTTGTGTTCAGCAGAAAAGAGAAATTCATACAGGTTTGGATCAACTTGAGGGAGAGTAAATGATGACAAAATGTTAATTTTTTCGGGTGAACCATTCCTTTAATGAAACAAAAACTTTAGCTCAAACCTCAAACTTGTAGTCCAAGAGAAGAGTAAATGAATTGTTACTCAACATCAGCCAAGCAACACTTTCAGCAAAGCATTATCAGGTGAATCAATAGCAAAGCACTTTCATATGGCGGTTAAACAAATAAGTAGGGCTGCTTTAAAAAACGAATGTAGGTTACACTGACTTTTTATAGCAAGGGAAAGTGAACAGTAAACACATTATGCTGATAGAAGTTGTTAAAAAAGCAACTCACAATAATGGGTTTGGCGTAATTATCTCAATGCGGCTGAAAACAAACGAAGGGAATAAAGCAACCCCTGCTGTGCCTCTGAAAGTACACAAAAAACAAAAGTCAACTGAACTAACAGTAGTATTTCCACTGAATCAGGAGAAATGCATCTGAGCCAAAAGCCTGCAATGAGTAAATAATGAAAGAACAATCTCTTTTTACACAATCAGGAAAGAGTTAGAGTTCAAAGTAAACACACTTGCAGAAATATTTGCAAGTAGACTGGAATGTTGCAGCTGGTATTCAAGAAATACAAAACCGTCAGTTAAGAGGACAACTAAATATGAAGGCATGTGGTCAGATTGTGGAGCTGTGTCCATTCTTCAAAATACACCTTCACAGAGAGTATTTATGACATGTTTTAATGCATCACGTCTATCCTTCCGCAGAACTCACTCAACTTGCCACTTCAACAGGACCTGTTGGAATTCCACAATGCCTTGACATAAATAAAGCAGTTCTCATTCATTCCCACCGCGAGTGTAATCCCCGCCACAGACACACGTGATTTCGATTTAATCTAGTTTTATCCAACTAAAACCTGCCAAACGGTTTCAGCATCAACAGCCAGGCAGATCCATCCTGAAATGACCCCTCGGGAAGGATTCTGTGGACACTCCCCATTACAGGAAGAGGAAAGCGAAATGTTGCCAAAATCCAATTCAAATACTTCATCATTAACATTCAATGTGATGTAAAATAAAAGAGGAAGGCCAACCCACCGGTACGGTACATGGTAAAAGGGGTGAGCGGGATGAGGTTGGTATTGGTTGGAATATCCTGACTGGCTCCACATGTTTAATCCAAACAGCTCCAAGTGGCAAACTTCCAAACGAATGACTGGATGACTGACACTTACAGAAAGCCCAGTTCTGTTTGCTTTCAGTTTAATAGCAAAGTAAACGCAGGCTTCATGAAGGAGAGGAAAACAACGCAAGAAATGGGAAAGAATCAGTCCGGGTAAAAGGAAAGAGTCCCGAGAAGAGCCCCAATGCAATAGTTCCAGGATCTAAATCTCATCCATTTCTCGGAGTGGCAGCAGAGAGAGGGTTTCAGAGCTCCGTGGACGTCAAAACACAGAATAGGTAAAACCAACACGTTTCGCCGTTGAATCAGGCAAAGGCGTAAGCATCGTGATTTTGCTGTCTGTGTGGAGTCTCCTATCTCCGACGCTCTTGTTTCCTCACCAGCCACACACACACACACACACACACCAGTCTTCTGCTCTGACGTACCTCTGCACACACTCACGGGGAGGGGGGAAAGAGGAAGGGAGGGGTAAAAAGAGCAAACCTACTCTTTTTGAATCTCTGCCTGTCTCTGTCACAGGATGTGCAGTGTTGTTGGAGGGAGAGATGGACTGAGCACTCATCTAGGCCTTCAGTTGAATGTGAATTTAAGTGAGTTATTTGAAAGCTAAAACTTTGGCTCCACAAAGCAGAGATTAAAATAAGAGTACATATTTCATAGTCTCCTTCCAGATGGGATTTGTTTTTAGTTAGTGTCAGCACAAAGAAGCATTAAAATAACTCATATTCCCACATATTCATTCCTGCTTTGTCGTCTTAAAGTCGGCATGAAATGAAAATTCATCCTATCCGTTTTGGTAAATGCACGTTATCGAATGATTAATCCATGTATGTTTATTTTTTTAAGAATATTTAATCAAAATGTCACAACTTCTGGTGAATATGACAGATTTCTCTAGACTCCGTTTAGTTCACTTTAGAGAATTATGGATATTATGAAAAGGAGTAACATTCTTCAAAAAGAAATTAAATTACATGGGTGATCGGAGTAAATGATGGCAGGATTTTTATTTTAAAGCTGCATGAAACGGAAGTTGCGATAGTCTTTTCTTCCCTATTGTGATGTATATTCGAGTGAAACGGCTTCTCGAACAATAAAAGAAATGTAGGGCGGGACTTGATTTTCTCCATGAGGAACTGATTGGATGGTTGTGGTTTGCTATTGGTGGATCTCGTGTGAGTGACAGGTTGTCCCGCCCTCACGCCAGTAAACTCGATCAGAGAAGAGAAGAGAAGAGATGTCGCTGCAAAATTTATTTTGATCAAAGATTACAGGGTCAAATTTATTAAAAAAACGTTAAAAAAAAATGATGTTCACGGAAAATCATAATAAATATTGCAAAAACAATGTAAATTTGTATTTTTATGGTGACTAAGGTAAACCTGTATGCATGCAAAATCAATATTAGAAATAAATCAGAGATCAACAGATGTGTAACCTTCTTTAAAGAGGAAAGATCATCCTCTTCTCTATGAACGCCTTCCTTGGGGCATTGAAGGGTTGTCAGTGCTTTATTTAAATCGGTGAGTAAGAGTTAGAGTAATGAGCGCATTAAAAAGCCACAGAGGTTAAGCTGGCTAGCCAGTGACTGGCACAATTACGTGTCCTCCATCACTACTCACCACATGAGCAACTACCTCATGATTACACACTGCAATACATGCAATGCATATGATTCCATATATCACGATGCAACATCATATCCTAATTTGATCCCGATTGAATCTGCACCAAACACACCATTTCCCTTGAAGCTGTGCCCATGTTCATCACAGACGTGTGCGGTCATAAGGTTTTTGAATGTGCGTTCTGGTCAATGTTATCAGCTAAAGGGAAGTGTGTGATTAGTGACGTACACACAGCTTATCGGCAGCACACAGCAGTCTGAAGAACATACAGTCATCAAAGTCAAGAGGACATCTTCCCTGATGTGTGAGGATTTGCCCTATAAATCTTACCACCAGCCTCTTTCTCTGTGTGTCAACACAGAAACCCAAGCTCACTGAGTTATGACCTTCTGGGGACTATTCTGGTACACCGAACGAGTTCAGACTTGCAACACATTATTAAAAGCAAAGTGATATGCCTCGATAATTCACAACAAATATCCTAATTTAAGAGACTTCCATTCAAAATCAGTGCTGGAGACAATATTTGTGTTTTTAGACATTTGACTCGAAACGTTAAAAAAACGAATAAAACCCAATACCACAGGAAGCGGCAAACATACATTTGAACGATTTTCAAAAAATTATTTTAAAGACGTCTCTTATGCTCAATGTGAGATATTACTAAAATTTTAAATATCTGTTTTCAAATATTTTAAAAAGTACTTTATTCCTATGATGCAAAGATGAATTTTCAGCATCTTTAGTCTCCAGTCTTCAGTGTCACATGATCCTTCGGATATCATTCAAATATCCTGATTTGCTGCTCAAGAAACATTTATCAATGTTGAAAACAGTTCTGCTGCTTCATATTTTTGTCGAAACTGACACATTTTTTCAGTTTTCTTTGATGAATAGAAAGAAAGAAAGAAATTTGATTATTTGAAATAGTAACAGACTTCACATTCGCTACACAAATTCACTTTCGCTTCATTAAATGGGTCATTGCTGAATAAAAGTATCGTACCGACCCCAAACTGTTGAACATAGTAGCATTCACTCAACGCAAAATCAACACAGCAACTAAACATCTATATTTTAGTCAAAAAAGTATGATGTATCTTACTACTGCCGTCTCAAGAGCATCTATGAACCAGATATTATATTCCAGATCTCAGCAGACTCGCAGACCTGACTATTTTTACACATCGTACTACAAGATGGCCTGCAGGGCTTATCCACACTATTACACAAACAGTAATGCTCACAAACTGTACAAGACAGAGAAATATTAAGACAATATCAATAGAAATTTTAAATCTGCTTAAAACGGAGATGAAATGTGATTATATCAAATAGGCCTTGACAACTGTATTAAAACAAGTAACAGATATCTTGATTTTCAACTTCATAATCAATGACTGAATTATGACTAAGTTTAATCTCCAGATGTAAATCTGCTTCTTCCCTGTTAATACAATTATTTAAATAATATCATGAGACAGAGCGAGACTCCTGTTTCAGAATAAAATAAAAGGTAAATATTTGGTAGGCTAGTATGTGATGCATGTGACAGAACGACCCAATACTAACTTGTTGGAATTCATATTTTCTACAGTGCATTCAGAATCCAATATCAGTCTATGTGAGTGTGTGTGTGTGTGCAACGTTTTTCATAACAGGTATGAAAATGGGCCATGAATCAGTCAATCAGCATCTTTCATTAAAGCTCTATTAACATCCATTACCTCCTTAACAAACGGTCACTGACCTAGTTAATAAAAAAACATGGCATTTCAGTATAATGGAGGGTCCAGTCAAAACATCAAAGGTTCAATTTTAAACTACATATGGATGCACTAAATCAAAGTTTTCACAGACCTGACAAATCTTCATTTCACAGGCCTTGGACTTCACTGAAAAGCTGAAATTGGAATAATCTCTCACTGTGAAAGGTGTCTGTGGGGAAGATTTCTTTCCGTGGGTGATGTAAACAGGCCAAATCACACTTTGGGAAGAAACACCATTCTACTGAATCCAGATAAAATAGGCACATGCACTTTGGGATGTAAATTGTACTGTACAAATGAAAAGACAGCATGTCTATCATACTTGAATTGGTCATGGTAATTGATGAAAGCAAAAAGTTATGAGTAAACAACCTTCCAATACAATTTATTGGAAGTGACTATTTATAAGTGATGTTTTCAGAGCGCCAATTACATAAATGTTGAAAACTCTTTCATTTGCCTTTACAAAGTTGACATGTTTTCAAAGTGCTTTTTCTATGGTGGAAACTGCTAGAATTCCACATAGCAATCATGAACATTAGCACTTTACAACAGGGGTGTCCAAACACGGTCCTAGATCGCCACTAGCCCCGTTTCCATTAGCCTACCCTTCAGATTGCGCACATTGAAATTGCGAATTGAAAATACGGCCAATGGAAACACGACTAGGCGCGTTTCCATTACAGATTTGCGCAAAACTTTTGCGATTTTTTCTAAATGTCGTCAAAAGACTATTGCGAAATGACGGCGTTTCCATTGACCGATGTTATGTGACTAAAATTTCATTTTTTCCTCTCGCGATCGGTAAAATCATTCCAAAAACCATGGCAACGGACGTTGGTAGGTTTATGTAGGCCTACTATATCCCAGCCACTGCACTAGCCATTATTATTAATCGAAGGAGATGTAGCCTATGTGTGTTTTCCAAGCATTAATGGTAAGGAACGACCCTTATTATACGGCACATATTGGTGTTTCTGGGTGTTTCTCCCTCATATCTGCTTCGAGGTCTTGATTGTGGCATTTATTTGAGGTTTAGAATCTATTATTGCTGTAATTATTTTGTCTTATATGAATTCTTAAGAACTCTGTCTCGTATTCTGTCTCGTAACACACCACGTCATCTACGTCAGGTGACCTGGAAATGCGCAAAAACTGTTTCCATTGCAGTTTTGCGAAATATTTCTTTTTCGAATTGCCTTAAAAACCACCTCATGCGAGCGTAAAAACTTTTTTGCGATAAACGGGAGTTTTGCGAAATTACACGTTTACATTGGGTGTATTTTCAATTCGTAATTTCAATTTGCGCAATTTGAAGGGTAGGCTAATGGAAACGCGGCTAATTTTGCAAAAACTCCCATTTATCCAAAAGAGTTTTCACGCTCGCATGAGGTGGTTTTTCAGGCAATTCGAAAAAGAAATATTTCGCTAAACTGCAATGGAAACAGTTTTCGCGCATTTCCAGGTCACCTGACATAGATGACGCAGTGTGTTTGGACAGAATACTAGACAGAGTTCTTTATAAAATTCATAAAAGACAGAAGAATTACAGGAATAATGGATTCTAAACCTCAAATAAATGCCACAATCAAGACCTCGAAGCAGATATGAGGGAGAAACACCCAGAAACACCTCATATGTGCCGCTCTCAGTATAAGGGTCTTTCCTTGCCATTAATGATTGGATAACACACATATGTCTCCTTTGATTAATAAAAATGGCCAGTGTAGTGGCTGAGATATACATAAACCTACCAACGTCTGTTGCTATGATTTTTGGAATGACTGATCGCGATAGGAATGTCAACATTGTGACAACGCTGTAACAACCTTCACCACACAACGTAGTCATAGCAACCTTTTGGCCATGTTGTTAAAACGTTGTTAGAAGGTTGTGCCAACGTTCTGTGTTTGCTGGGAAGTATGTAGCATCAATATTTATTAGTCTGACCTGAATGTTACTTGTTTTGAAGGAAACTAATTTGCTTGTTAAGTGACCCTGTTTTTGTCATTGCAACTAATAGAAAATCTAACACATAAATAAATAAAACTTCTGTCAGCACCTGCTTTTTTCTGACAACGTGAGGTTTTAAATCCAGTATTTAGCAGTAGTTGACCCACTAAGGCAGGATTTAATGATTCACAAACAATGAAACAGCCTGGTGCTATAAGAGACTTCAAACAGCAATAATTATGAATAATTCAAGACGCAGAAAGAACAGGGATCATTTTAGGTTGGATATTCTACCAATAGTTTGGTCTTCAAAACCTCTCTATGCACCGATGACACATCCCATGACAATATTAATGTGCAGTGTGTCAAAGCCCTGCTTTATCAAAGCAAATGTGAAGAAAATGACCTAAACATGACAACTTCTCGCTGGAATCATGTGAGGCGTCACATCTCTGCAAACATCAAGCACCAGCCGGTCTCTTTCCGTCCTCATTAACGACTTAAAGAAGTATCTCGGATGAGAACGAGGGCTTGAAGATGATCGGCAAACAAGAAGGCCAGAATTTTTACAGCACTAATGCTGCATAACATTTCATCTAATAATAACAAAAAAGTTAGATAAGGCTTAAGAGATTTGCAAACAGGACATCAAATTACCAAGATCTTTGGCATTAGTTATGAAAGATTAATTGCAACTAATTATCAAAGACAATTTGCATATTCATTTATTTGCATTCCTGCAACTGTTGCAATTTCATTTGACTGATTTCATTTTCATTTGTATATTAGCGGTTAGCTAATAATGCATAAAGTTTAGAGAAAACCTCATTAGTACTAGATAGTTGTTGTTTTTTTAAAGAAAAAGGTATTTCGCCACCAAGTTGATACCAAAATTAAACAGCTTGAGGCATTCTGATTGGCTGTCAATGCTTTTATTATTCATCAGCTAGAAAAAAAATCGTTATAGTTATGGTGTGGACTTCCCTATTATCATATATATATATATGATTATTAAAACTTTAAAATAACATAACATAGTTACATAACATAGTTACAGTTGTCATAGCTAACATCCCATTCAAAAATGGAATTTAGCCGTTATATCCAAACAAAACAAGGCATTTATCAATATTCACTCTTCTGTATGCACCTGTGGCCAGTCATCTATCTCAATAACATTTATTGAATGGTGTCCAATCCTGTTTGCCTCTTTAAATAGTAACTCTAGAGTCTGCAGTACAGCACGTTCACTTCACTAGCACACTAGTAAACACTCCAAGAACAGCATTGGTTAACACAACTTCTTGTGTGCTTTATATTTTTGTGAATGAGAAACTATATTTTGAACTGATATACAGGGATGCCAAACTGCACCACATCCTCTAAACAGATCAGAGACATGTACCTGTCTATTGCGAAGATGACCCTGTCCGTCTCTGGCCGTGCAACCTTGTGTCTGACCGGCACCGTCTCATGACCCGAGTCCCCTTCGCGACCACAGCAGTTCCCCATTCCCGACCTCGTCTCTGTCCGAATATCTCCGGTCTCTGCCTGTCCAAGTCTGCCAGGGACGGACACACGATCTGATGCTGCACTGAGATGCCAATGCTAATGTTTGCAGTGAGGGCGCTAGGGTTCAGGGAGCCAAGCCTCCGGTTTTCACAAAGCATGCCTTTAGCTAGCCTAATCTGCCTCTCAATTTCTCCTTTGTCCCGCCACCTCCAGCTAGTGTTCTGTCCTGCAGAACCAACTGAGTCAGAGCCACTGATATCCATCACAAGCAGACATGACAGAGAACACTGTTCCATAAGCATTCCCACAGTGAGACATCACAAACCATATAAAATAAGTGCTTAACAAGTGATATCAGGGCTCGACAATAACGACTACCCGATGGCCCTCAGACAGCGCGTAAGTACTGAAGCGAATTCACTTTCACCTCTTCTTTTGCTTGAGCAGACATATTCACACTAAATCATGTCAAAATGTCTGCATTTGCAGGTATCCTCATAAACATGTGTAAGCAGTTCAGAAATAAAACGCATGTGTAACAGTACATTGGATCCGTGCAGCTCTTAAAGTGACAGCAGCCTAATAAACCTGCAGTTGTCTGTGTTTTTAAAGGAGCACACCAACTTTTGGGGGCTTTAGCTTATTCACTGTGTCCTCCAGAGTTAGATAAGTCCATACATACCCTTCTCATCTCCGTGTGTGCCGTAACTCTGTCTGACGCACCCACCGCTAGCCTAGCTTAGCACAAAGACTGGAGGTAAATGGCTCCAGCTAGCATACTGCTCCCAATAAGTGACAAAATAATGCCAACATTTTCCTATTTAATTGTTACTTTTGCTACTTCTGCGGAGTTACTTCAACTCTGAGTGAACTCTCTGCTCCTCACCACGGGGTTTCTCAGGTGCTGCGAGCAAATCCCTCCGCCCAAGTAGCAGTGCTTCGCCCTCTGAGAATATAGTTCCCAGTATGTATACGGTTAGAAGATGGCTGTGTCTCATGTGACCTTGTTATTTGTACACGCTGTGACTATACAAATCACAACATGTAAATAGGAAAATGTTGGCGTTATTTTGTCACTTATTGGGAGCAGTATGCTAGCTGGAGCCATTTACCTCCAGTCTTTGTGCTAAGCTAGGCTAGCAGTGGGTGCGTCAGACAGAGTTACGGCACGCACGGAGATGAGAAGGGTATGTATGGACTTATCTAACTCTGGGGGATACGGTGAATAAGCTAAAGTCCCAAAAAGTCATTTTAATTGACTTGTCTTGCACAGCTATGATAGCAGCACAAATGACAATGCAATCAGAGAGTCTGGGGGCATTTCTGACAGTATCTTCAATCACTAACAAGCTAGAGTGATGATGGATATTTAGCTCTGCCCGAGAAAAAAGCTTCCTCTGCAATTATGAGTCATCAACTTTTTGTGCTGTGATTGTTTGGATGTCCAGCATTTTCATCTGCTGTTTAAAGTTTGTATGTCTAATGAATTTAAACTAGTATCAAAAATGTAATGAACATTCTACATGTATGCATGAACATTATCAATATGTAATTATGTTTGAAGTATCTCTACTCAACTTTTCCCCCCGGCTGTCTAAAGTTTTAATGGCGGATTAATTTAATATTTATTCTTAAAATATGTATATCAGATCTTACCAGATATAATGATCTTATATCAAAATATGGTAGACAGCATGAGTTGAAAGAAAAAGTACAAAATGTTTTTAAAACTTTTTTAAAAGGAATCTCTTCTGCTCACAAAAGGCTGCATTAATGTGATCAAAATACAGTCAAAACTGAATTTTCATCATCATTACTCCAGTCTTCAGTGTCACATGATCCTTCAGAAATCATTCTAAATCTTAAAACTGTGGTTGGACCCCAGCTATGTCTATCTGGATGTCATATCTACTGGACATTGCCCTTCTGGAGTGCACCACAGCTAAAGTGCTCGGAGCCAATAGAAAGACAATATAATTTTGGTTGGACCTTATTGAGACTTTATCAAGAAGTTTTTGAGATCCTTCTAAGTTTTGGTCAATTTTATTTTTAATTTCTTGTCATATTTATCTATTCTATGTATTTATATTTGGTCTTACGGTTATGTGGCTTTGTTGTAAATAGTTATATACACAAAATGTTTAATAAATAAAGAATCACAACAAAAAAAAAGAAATCATTCTAATATGCTGATTTGTTGAACAAGAAACATTTCTGATTATTATCAATGTTAAAAACAAGTTGTGCTGCTTAATATTTTTGCGAAAACTGTGACACATTTTTTTAGGATTCTTTGATGAATATAAAGAACAGTATCATTTGAAATAGAAATGGTTTGTAACATTATATTCTAAAATGTCTTTACCGTCACTTTTGATCAATTGAATGATCCTTGCTGAATAAACTTAATTTCTTTAGATAGTCTGAGAATCATGTGTTTGCACACTGAGAAAAGGCGCTTTTTGCCAAAGAACATGTATTTATTATATTCATCTTCAGTATTTTTGTTATAGCCTAGCTCTATGTGAACCACAAGTTGTCATGGTAATAAAACTAAAGCTGAAATTTGGTTTCTGAAAGACGTGTTAGAAATAAACAGCAACTGAATTGCCTATTTTCTACAAAACCACTGAATACTCATTGTCTCCCAATATCCACATTTCAGTGCTTGAAGTCTCAAAATTTTCTTCCATAGAGGTCACATGACTTCATGTCAAACAAGTGATAAAAAAACACTAGGTTCACATGGACTTAACGATGTAAGAATATTAATAAAACAAAAGAAGTAACTCTCACACTCCCTCGGTGATGGCGATGTAAGTCAAGCGTAACAGTAAAGACAGGATCTGAGAATCAAGTTACAAAGACAATGTGCTCAGTGGATTTCTCCCACTCTCACAGCCTGGAGGGCACATTAATATGTAATAGCTCAGGAAAGCTCACTCATTTTTAATCATAAATATGAACCACACTGAGCTGCTTGGCTCACACCATGCTTAAGGCCGGAAAAAACATCCTAGTTTCATATCCTAAGGGTCTGAGCTGTGCATGATTAATCATTTAGTTGCTATGGAACTTGAAATCAAACACAAACAGTTCATTAAAAAAAAAAAAATTGATAAGATAAACCAAGTGTTTGTGATAAGCAATGAACTACATTCATTGGATATGCTTCTGTATTTGAGCTGTGATATCATCACCTTGTCTTTATCAAGACCTGCTGAAAACCCAAAATGTGACTCAGCGTACGTTGTATTCTTCTGAAGTCACAGGGAAAGCCGGATTCTCATATCCACCCCCTGCTGACTGGTGGGATAACTACAGTCTGGCTATCATAGACAGTTCACAAACAACAGGAGGTGCAGTGCACACTGAACAGATGTTTATTAGTCTAGCAGAATATCTTAGAAAATTTGCCAGATTTATGCATTGAAGATATTTAAAGAGTTTATTTAAAAGATAACCTAAATTTAATTTGTTCATCATGTAAAGCGATCATGTCTCTTCAGAAAAATATGGGTATATATATTAGTTTTACAATATCTTTATGGACTTTTTGAAGCGTCTAAGTGGTAGTTGCGTAGCTGTCCATGGAGTGACAGAAAACTCTCAGATTTCATCATAAAGGTCTTCATTTGTGTTCTGAAGATGAACGAAAGTCTTACGGGTTTGGAACGATATGAGGATGAGAAATTAATGACAGAATTTGGAAAATGGGGAAATAATAAATGGCCCATTCCTAATCATTTTTGCATGAGAGAAGAAAAGAGTGCAGATAATGATCATCAGAGAAAGCAGGCCTATCTTGTTTTACATAACATTAGCAAGCTGATATAATGGATCAGCGTAAACCAACACCAAGTGGGCCAAAGAAAATTATTTAATGCAAAATTTACAGCAAAGGTTCATGTAGCAACAATACGGTATTTTAAGTGGGTTTTCAATTAATATAGTTCGATACTGTATTGTATGAGGTTCAGGTAACAAATTAAAGATAGAAGGAAGAGAAAGTATATGACCATTCAAAAGTCTGGTGTCTTTTTTTTTTTTTTTACTTTTATTCAGGACGAATGCATTAAAATGATCGACAGGACGAATGCAATAAAGAATAAAATGATCAAAAGTGAAGTGAAAACATTCATAAAGTTAGAAAGAAAAATGCTGTTCTTTTCAACTTTATATTCATCAATGAACTTTATTTTTACCCCAAACTTTATGTGTTTCCCATAGATTGATTCATCTGTGGCGGCCGGTCACAAATAGATTTCAGAGCTTCCCATTCATTAACTAGACTGTCCGAAAATATTTCTCATAATAACATAAAAGGTCTTTAATGTCTTGTTTTGCGCCATTGCTGTCAAACAAACTAAAATCAAAAGCGTGTTAAAGTTCAATGCATTGACTTTGTTCGAGTTGCACACTGAATTGGGTTGGAGCTCTTCATTTAAACTCTTTATTCTACAAATGTGTCCTTACATGCACTTACAGTGTACTTACCTCAGAGAATACTGGGTAATATAAGGTAACTACATCATGGGTAAAGGTTAGGTTTAGAGGTAGGTTCAGGGTTAGTTCCTAGTTATTACACAGTTATTGTAATTACTGTAATAAGTGCATCTTATGTACACATCTGGCAGTTCTACCAGGTGTCTGAAAAGAACAATAAATTTGCAACGTTTCACAATGACAGCAACCCTAACAGCAATGATGATATAGTGCATTTCTTCCCTTCACAGCGGTGTGCTTTCATTCCTCCCTAAAAGCCCAAACTTAATGTCCAAATCAGCGATCGTCGTAAAATACAGTCTACTGCTGCTGAACTGTAGGACATGCTCGATAATAAAAAGAGTTGTTACTTGTAAATCTCAAAGTAAAAAGTGAACAGTTGGATCAACTTAAAAAAATTACTTCAATTGGTAACACCTAAAGAAATTAAGTTTTCTCAACTTAAATTATCAAACGTGATAATTTAAGTTGAGAAAACTTAATTTCTTTAGGTGTTACCAATTGAAGTAATTTTTTTAAGTTGATCCAACTGTTCACTTTTTACAGTGTAGTTTAGGATGCGGCCTATATTCCTGTCTGTCAGTCATGCAATATCACAGCTTTACACGCATCCGGGAAACTGGTTTCCCCAAGGAGAGCAACAACACTGGATTAATAGCAGCAGTGACAACGCACAATATGTGTCAGATGTGCTTCATCACACACTCCTACGGTGGATCCTCTATCATATCTCCCTCTAAAGATCATTCTTCAGCTTCTCCTTCTCTAGAGCTGGGAATGGAAAGGCCAGGACAACAATAATGGGAAGGTGGATCATCTGACTGTCACAATACAGGCTGAATCTATATGTCAAATCCTGAGTCAACACAACATTCCCTCACAGAGAATGCAGCTCACTTTCAGCAACTTATCAAAGTTAATTATTTACTTGATCCACAGGATCCCAAGTTTATTTCCTCTTTATTGCACAGGATTTACTGTTGCATGATAGACACTCCTACTAGTGGGCTCAAAACTTTACAGACTGTTTTAAAAAGTAAAACAAAAGTAACTGAATCAGTGACGCAAACTTCATCAAATACACTGCAAAAAAAAAAAAAACATAAATTTTTAAGTAAAATCAACTTGGATGTTCAAGTCATTTCAACTTAAATTGCATTGAACTGACTTTAAAAAATGAGTTGATTCTTGTATAACTTATTGCTTGACTTATTTTGATGAGTTGAAGCAATGTAAAAACATATGTTGTCATAACTTATTGATCATATATTTTTTTACATTGATATGAGACTTCAAATTCTGCTGTAAAAAGACAATAATGTCATCATTCAGTTCAAGTCAGTTCAGTTCAATAAATGCCTAAGGTTCATCGATTACGACTTGTAGTGTGATTAGAGAACAGAGAATGAATAAGAATGAAACTAAGATGTGGATTGCAATAAAGGTGTGAGTTTCAAGGCAACATTTTAAACAGTGTAATATTTGCTAGTGTGCGTTAGTAAAAACGCCCACATTGGCACAATGTCCTCATAGACAGAAACGTCCACTTTCACTGAAAATGAATTCCAGTCACTTTGTCAATGCAAATTGCTGTATGTCTGATAACATCTTTTCAGCGGGTCTCTGTCCGCTTGTTTGGGTTCAGACGGCACTTATTCAAATGAACCGCACTAACAGAGCAATCACACCAGGGTTCGTTTTAATTCAACCAAACATGCCAAGTTTTTTTCAATCACACCAAATATTTTCAAAATACTTATTTCAATCAATCTATTACAATCCACATCTATCTTAGTTTCATTCTGCTTTATGTTCCTAATCACACTGTACAGTGTCAGTCTACTGTAGTGTCACTACTGTATCCTGTTTATCTTTAATCAAACAGGCTCCACCCATGCAATATCCTCAAACAGACTGGCGTCATGTGATGCGTTTTGGATTTGTCAGCAAATACAGTTCTGCAAGCTGAAGTCTTTTTCTCTGTCATACTCCAGATTCAGCTCTGACTCCAATATAAGATCATTATCTTAGTCTGATCAACCACCTGCAGCTTAATACCAAATTCATCCCCAAATCAGCGCTTTATGAGGGAAAATCTAGATAGCCTGACAGTCACTCCCATTAGGTTTATTCAGAGTTTCTATTCTTCTATTCATTCTTAGGCCATGAGGCAATTCTGAAGATATGAAAAATCCCTGGAAGAGATTGAGACTCAAATGTAGAGCACTATACAAGCCAGATAGGGGATTACACACACCTCACACAGATCCGATAGGAGATGAGGAATCTATACCAGTGCAAACATCATGAAGCAGAGCAAGACAAGAGAACAAGACTAGCACAAAACAGACTTTTTCGAGACGCACTTGCACTTGAATATGGTCAATGCTGACATTTCGCTAATGTGATCGCACCTTTAGAAACACTGCAAACCTATTGAAGTCCAGCAAACACACACCTGCATGTGAACCATTGCCACAAAGGCCTTCAAACATGCAGTCCCAGCTAACAGGGAACGTTCCCAGAACTTCGCCTAATGGTGCGTGCAAGTGCTCCTTGGAAGTTTTTTTAATTAATTTATGAAGCACTGTAAACTTTATCGTTTCATATTATATTGTTATTACAATGCCATCATAGTTTATTTATTTGAAAATAAAAAAAAGTCTGATAATGTAAATCCAATTCTATATATGAAGAGTTCAGATGCAAAAGCCTCTAAGTGCCATCTGAAATTTTCTTCTAGAATGATCATTTTTATAAAGCTTGTATATTTAAGTTCAGTAATTTAACTTAAATGACAATTAATAGGTAATTTGCATTGCCATTTAAGTGAAATTATTGAACTTAAATATACTTAAGAGACTAAAGTAACGGTACCATAAAGTTTGCAACATTATCAAATAGAATGTTTTATTAACATTTGCATTACCCAGAATTTTGTTAAAAACATTGAAAAAAATTCTGAATGGAACTTTCAGAAATAACATTTTCAAAACTTAATGGGAACGTTAGCAAAACGTTTTTAGAACATATTTTTGTTAAGTGAGATAATAAGATAACCAAATAAAGTATCTTTATATTCATAAAGTATGTAGCTGGCAAAATCATAACTCAAGATATTTTTAGCATACAGCAAACAAGCATTTTCCTTACTGTAATTTTCAACACTTGCTCTAACTGTGTGTATTCTTTAAAAGACTCAGTATTTTGGTAACTTGGTTTTGAGTCCCAGCCAACATGAGAGACTTGAACTGAAAACTCAAAGGTGTGTGTACTGTACACTGTACACCTGTTCTGATCAGCAGACTTTGTACTTAAATGCCTGTCTGCAAAGACAATAACTGTGTGTAGCTTACCTTTGATGTCTCTCGTGCACAATTCTTATTTTCCCCTGATCAGGTGTGAGACCAATCCCAGTCATCATATCTGACCCACTTATGACCTGCATAAAACCTGTAATTCACCTGACGCACCACATGATCGCATCAAGGTATAATTACAATAAACATCTACTTACTCAATAAAGAAACTCGCTCCTTCCTTCGTGAAACCTTCCTCCCAACCTGAAGGTAGATCTAAAGATGCAAGAAAAATAGAACGTTTGCGAAACTTTAGCGTTCTGTTTTATAAGCATATCAACACGTAACGTTAATAACACTGGGATCTATACAGATAAATGGAAGCATGAATGCACTGACCGGATCGGATCATGTGTCCAGAATTGACAGGTTCTCCAGTGCGAGGATGAATCCAAGTGGTGGTGCGCGACTCATCGCTGGCAGGAAAACAAACCACCTGTTAGCGAGGCAATAGGCTGGAAAACACTCGAACGCTATGCGAAACAAATTCTTTCTAATGCAATAGTAAACATGTATCCTCACTCAGTGAAAAAGACCCTGCCGTCCCTGCACACCCCATAAGACCAGTTCTCAGGTAAGGTGTCCCGCCGGAGCGGCGCCGCCATTATTCCCGTGTAAAGTCCCTTCTACCTCTCATTCTCTCATTCTCTCATTCCCTCCGTCTCTCAGTCCTCCTCCAGCGATCAGCGCTCGGGCAAAGGCGATTAAAGGGGAGGGCTAACTTTGCACTTGGCTTTCAGTGAGCAAGCTTGGCCGACAAAAAACATTAATTCCTTACAGTAAAGACTATCGTCCTAAAACATAGAGATAATCATTGCTCACGCTCTTGAGATAACATACAATATATTTTTTTCTCTTTATTTTATTCCGAAGACAAATGTACCGGAAATGCTTTTTTTTTTTCTTTGCTTTTTAAAACAATTTTAATCCCTCGCAACCAGAAGATAATGAAAATAAATAATAATAATAATAATAATAATAATAATAATAATAATGATATTTAAAAAAAATGACGCTATAGTTAAATCATTTTGATGGTCTCTTTAACACATTCAGTTGACTATGAGGATATGGCCACTTTGCACACACACACACACACACACACACACACACACACATAAAAAAAAAGTTAACTCAAAACAAATAGCTTTACACACGAAATAATTATGTTTGGTTACACATTATAGCTAGTTTAACATTTTTGGGAAGGGCAGAAAACATATTGCCAATGTAATATGTTATATGTCCACCACATATGGATATGGACAAGATCAATTAAATAAAAAACACAATACATTTGATCAGACTGGTCAAATGCAATGTGTAGCCAAAACATTAAATCCACACCCAAAACCATTTTAAAAAACCCAGGATGTGTCCGAATCAAATCAAATGAGAAAATGCAGATAACTATAAATGATAGATATATTATTGCTCTTAGTGTAAGTCGTCTGAGACAAGCTGCAGCTTCCTAATGTGGGACACTAAAAGTCTATGAAAAAAGGCCAGAATCACCTTGATTCATATAGAATAGTAAAATCTTGGTAAAAGTTAGTAATTCTCTTGGTTATGGATGGATGGATGAAACATGGATAATTAAACATCATAAGACAAATAATACAATATGATAGTTTTTATGCATTTATTAAAAATACATTAAGCAACTATTATGCCTCTGTTATGTTATGTAGATATATGTTACGTTATGTTATGTTATGTTATGTTATGTTATGTTATGTCATGTCATGTCATGTCATTTATGTTATGTTATGTCATGTTATGAAAAGGGGTTACCAGTGATACATAGAGATAATCACAGTCATAATTTCTGACTTTTCTCTAGTTCATAGTTTTTCGTTAAAACATAAATGATGTAAAACATAAAAAATAAAAAAACAGGTGTTATATCATGTATGCAGAGATATGAAGATGGAAACAGAATATGGTCAATGGTGCCATCTTGTGGTGATTGTCATGCAATACACACAGCCAACAGTTGAGAGATTAACAATAATAATCTTTGAAATCAAAGATTTATGCTGTGATTATGTATGTGTGCTCATGTGTTCCTCTAACAGCCTGTGTGAACGAACAGAGAGTTGCTGTTGCCAAAATTGATTTCGGAAGAAATGCATGCAGTCTTTCTATTCTACACAATTATATTATTTATTCAATGGCACAATAACATATTTTTGCAATTCGTTTTATATTTGGATGGCAGTCTGATTTAACTGCTAGGCTGTAAAATGAAGAAGATACTAAATAGTAGTAAATAATTATTTATTAGTAATCGATAAAAATGAACATAATTACACACATTTAATATAAAATACATTTATTTTCTTTTATTAAAGCTTCCTTCTAAAGGTGAATGCTATACTGTATATAAGTTTAAGGTCAATAAAAAAAAAAAAATTACTTTTAGTTATACTTTTATTCAGAAAGGCACAAAACCAATAAAAAATGATGGTAAAGACTTTTATAATATTACAAAAGATTATTGTTTCAAATAAATGCTGTTCTTTTAAATTTTCTATTCATCAAAGATAATTTACTATCACATTAAACATTAAATTAATTTAAAAATACAAATCTCACTGCCCCAAAGTTTTGAACCGACTAAATACACAAACACACACTTGTTTCACTATATTAGTGAGGACATTGAATAGACTTCCATTGATTTTATATCAGGTTAATGATATTTTCTCCGGCCTAACCCAAACCCTGCCCCTAAACACCCATCACAGAAACACTAGAATTAAAATTCAACCCTGTTCTGTGATTTATAAGCCCTTTTAACAGTGAGGACCCTGTAAAATGTCACTCACTAGTCGGTTGTCTGGTTTACTATCTTTGTGGGGACTCTCCATAGACTTAATGGTTTTTATACTGTACAAACTGTACATTCTATCTCCTTACACTAACCCGACCCCTAAACCTACCCATCACAGAAAACTTTCTGCATTTTTACATTTCCAAAAAAACTCATTCTGTATGATTTATAAGCTTGTGTACCCATGGAGACCTCTATTTAGGTCCCCACTGTGACACGAGTCTAGCCTGGCAAGCAAGACCTACATCAAGATGTTGGTCTGGCAACTCACCATAGACACGGCTCAATCCGAGGGGCGGGATAAACGGCTGTCTTTCAAATTCCCTCTGCACGCAATAGGACAGCGCTTCAACAAACCAGAGCGTTTTCCCAACAGCGGAGCTAATGCTAGTCGATAGATTCAACTTTTGTTGTTAACAATTCTACGAACACATCTTCCATTTTTAAGAATGACTGTGTGTGTGTCTCACACACTGTTGCTGCTGATTGCTCTATTGCATCAGACAGTCAGCGCTTTGTAATTGTGACTCCAGAGATCCCCCTTCTCAAGCTTTGGACTCTCCAGGATGAGTAATAGAGTGTGGCCGCCCTCCCACAACACACCAAGCCCTGCTGCAATCATATGCAATCCTCTCACTGCCAAATACTGCTGTGATTGGTTGCTTAGAGACCAGGGTCACCTGGGTGAAGGCACCTTAGGAGAGGAACACACACATGCAGCTACCAGCTAACAAAACTGCATGCTATCAGATCTGTTGCTTTCTAAACTGACAGTTTCAACAAGCTAAGAGGAATGTACAAGTGACCTTTCATGTTACTAGTGTTCAACACGTTTTATAATAGCATATGTCCACCTTTATGTGATCAATACAAATGTTTGAAATGCCTTCCGATCAACACGAGGACACAGCATCATTAAATTAGCCCCGCAGTGTGTTGTCACAGCGTGTAAGATTGCGTAAACGATTGCTTGTCTTTGCACCATGTAAGTTTGTGTTGCGGCCGCTGTGTCGAGGGGAGTGCTAATTGATTTCTCGTCAAGGGAGAGGTTTCATCACGCTTTGTTTTTAACCCTCTCTTACACACGGCGCTCTCACAGGAGTTCTCCACCTCTGCAGTCTCAGTCTGAGACACGGCCAACTAGTGAGATCAACCAAAACAAACGAGTCGAGACGGCGATCAAGGAAACACTAGTGCGTTTAACACATGCATTTAGTCCCGGTTTCTCAGACTAAGATGCATGTTTGAGCTGTTTTCACTGAAAGCAACTTGTATTGGCCTATCTTAAAATACATCAGTGCCATTGTTTTCTCAAAATGCACACAAGTAATGTTTTTTTCTTTCTAAGGCACGTTTATAAAAGCTACTTTAATGTCCTAATTGAACTAAGGCTTACTCCTGGCTTAATCTAAGCCATGTCTGTGGAACCGGGCCTTGAAGTGTGACAGTGTAGAAAATACAAAAAACAGTTTCTGTAAAGCTAAAGAGTTACTGCCATTTTATTCATTCTCGAGTACAAATCGCAATGATCAGTGAAGTCAAGTTTAGCAAATATCTGATAGTATCTTTTTTTGTCTATGAACAGAGGGCGTAGGATGACATTTTCAACAAGTGCACCATTGCTCTAAAGTTTACTACGATCACCAAGGCTGCATTTATTTAAACAAAAATACAGTAAAAAAGTTTTAATTGTGGAATATTATTACAATTTAAAATTACAGTTTTGTATTTGAATGTATTTTAAAATGTAATTTATTCCTAATAAATTTTTAGCATCATGACTCCAGTCTTCAGTGTCACATGATCCTTCAGAAATCATTCCAATATGCTGATTTGCTGCTTAAGAAACATTTCTGATTGTTACGGTCAAGGTTGAAACAAGTTGTTCTGCTTAATATTTTTGTAGAAATGTGATACATTTGAAGAAATTAACAGCATTAATACGAAATAGAAATATTTAACATTACAAATGTATTTGCTGTCACTTTTAACTAATTGAATGCATCCTTGCTGAATAAAAGTATTCATTTCTTAAAAAAAATTTAAAAAAAAAATCTTATTGACCCCAAACTTCTCAATGGTGGTGTATTTGTATCTTATTGACCCCAAACTCTCAATGGTGGTGTATTTGTATATATATATAAACAATTATTATATTGTAACTTGGCCTTGTTACCTTTTTTTCTTGCATTTTCTCCAATTTTATAAATAATTAAAAAACGAACTTTAGCAGCCCATTCTCACAGCATTTCAAACCACTGAAATAAACAAGGGATAGTTCACCCAAAAATTAAAATTGTCACCATTTACTCACCCTCATTGTGTTCCAAACCTGTATGACCTTCATTCGTCTGTGAAACACAAGATATTTTAAAGAATTTTTTGTCCATACAATGAAAGAACCCCAAAACAACTCTTGACCCCGTTGACTTTCATTGTATGGACATATATATATATATATCCCATTTTGTGTCATAAAGGTTCGGAACCACATGAGGGCTAGTAAATGACAGAATTTTCATTTTTTGGGTGAACTCTCCCTTTAAATAAAATAACACTAGTCTACTACTCCAACATATCCACAATTTGTGTTAAAATAAATACGTGCGATCAGTCACACTGAAAAGTCTGTAAGGCCTAGCAAAAAATGATAACATTTAGTAGTAGTCAAGGTACATTGTGTGGTGGGACACAGCAGTGAGGTATAATTGTCAATGTAAGTCAATATAACAGTCTAAAGGCTGGCCTTGGAACTATAAGATCAATAATTACAATCAGAAGCAACTTTTTTGCAGATCAAGGGCCGGTTATTTCTTCTGTACGCCGTCCTTATAAGCCCACAGCTTTTCCCTGTGTGACAAACTAAAACAGTAGCCAATGGCCTTCTCAGTTTCACTGATTCTCTTTCGGAATCGGTCTCTGTCCCGCGCGAGCTCCTCCCACGGCCCCTTACGTGAAGCTTGAAGAGCAAAGGACCAAGTGTGCATCTTGTGAACTTGTACGACGGGAGAAAATTTCACCTGGAAAACATTAGCAACGTGCTGTTATCAAGCAATGATTTACAACTGACATGTTTTCTAAAGCGACATAAAGGTGCGGTCACTTAGCGGATTTTCGGAGAAATTTCATAGCCTAAAGTGTCACACAGTTTTAAAAACCAAGCAGCTTTCTGTTGGAATTTGCGCTATCAACAGGAACCTGTTGCGAAATATGCACGGGGAAATATTTCGCCGAACAACGGTAAATGTGACCACACCTCGAGACTGATGATTACCTTCTTAAAAGTAGCACATTTCCTCTGGTTGCCCTGAACCGCTGTCAGACCAACATATCTTCTCCATGGCACCACTGATAATGTCTCAAAGGGTAATTTGTGGCAGCAATGGCGAGGAACTTTGCTTGGCGTTGAAGGCAGCTTTGAGAGTCTGGCTTTACTTTGCGTGCTCTGGCTGGGTGAATGGTGTTTGGGAGGTATTGGTGTTGCTGGTGAGCTTTGAAGCGGCGCTCTGAAATTCAACGGGTGATATGGGTCATCATTCTGAGAGAGGGATCTCCATAAGGCCTCTTCTTCTTCATCTTCAGAACCTGGTTTGGAAGACTCTGAGCCTGTAGATGCTGTGGATTGTGACGTGGGACTTTCAGGCTTTGAAACTTCCAGCGTTTCGCTTTGTTCAGCGGCCGCACTGGACAAGCACGCCGTGAAGTGCAGCGGGTGATATGGATCCGTCGAGCTGGTCAGAAGCTCCCAGAGTTTGTCGCTCTCCTCTCGTTCTCCTTCGAAACAAGAGCTGTCTGTGCTGCCCCAGCTGAACTCGCTGTCTGAGAGATGAGCGGCTGACTGCACTTGACATGGAGTTTGAACATCGTCTGTAGATGAACCAGATGTGTCAGGATCACCGATGGGCTTTTGATGCTTTACAAAGTCCTTTGCTGAGAATCCTGACACGGTAAAAGTGCAGGTGCTCTCTGCGCACTTCCTCTCGGAACCTCCTAAAACGGTCCAGTCATATCCGTGTTTCCACACGGAGTGATCTCCGATATAGAGATCTTCGGTGTCATTGAGACACTCTGTTGCGTGGGACACGAGGTCGTCCACCAAAGAGCAACAGAGTTCATCGCTGACCGACTGGACAGGACAGCTCTGGAGTGGGAGCTACGTCGAACGGGTCTCTGCCGAATTTTGAAAGCGGACTGGGACCCCCGACCACTATGTTTTTGTTGTTTTCAAACAAGGATGAGAGCAGGAAACTGTCAGAAGGGTCTCCTGAGCCACTTGTCATGTGCTGAATGTGTTGCCCTGTCTCGTCTGTGATTCTCAGATGGACTTCAAACCTGAACATCTGGAAAACTGGGAACCAAACAAAAGGAAGTTACTGGACTTAACCATAAACAAGGGCCATTCTCATTTCAATACATTTATATAGATAAATGAAATATATATGCATTATATAAACAGTGCGTATATATAAATATAAATATATATATATATGTGTGTGTGTGCGTGTGTGTGTGTGATAGTACTAATAAGTGTTTTAAAAAAATATTAAAATGTAAAAGTACTAAACTAAAGTGAAAATAATACAAATACTATTCATCCTAATCATAATAAGTAAATTATTCTATATGTATGTGTATATATATATATGTGTGTGTGTGTGTGTGTGTGTGTGATAGTACTAATAAGTGTTTTAAAAAAACATAAAAATGTAAAAATACTACAGTAATTTTACTATTATCCAGTAAAAAGGAAATAATTTCACTTTTGCTCTAGAAAAAGTGTATTCATTGGTTTTACTAATGTTATTTGGTAACACTTTACAATAAGGTTTAATTTACTAACATTAGTAAACATGAACTTAAAATGAACAGTACTCCTACAGCATTTATTAATCTTAGTTAATCTCAACACTTATTAAAACATTTTTATGATCAAAAGATATATCTGTTAACACTAGTAAATGCACTGTGAACTAACATGAGGTTAATAAATGCTGTAAGAATTGCTCATTGTTAGTTCATGTTAGTTAATGCAATAACTAATGTTAACAAATTAGACCTTATTGTACAGTAATACTGCAATGCGTTTCTTTATAATAAACTGCTGGTCATTTTCATCAACTAGTTGCTTATCAGTATGCATATTACAGGATATTGGCTGTTTATTAGTACTTATAAAGACATATTAATGCCTTATTCTGCATGACCATATTCTACATCCCTACCCAAAAACAAAACTTAACAATTACCTTACTAACTATTAATAAGCAGTCATTAATTACTGAGAGTTTTGAGGCAAAAGTCGTAGTTAATAGTTAGTAAGTGAGAATTGGACCCTAACCTAAAGCGTGAAAATTTACATAATATGCAAATAAATAGATCAACCCAGTTTGCACTTTCACAGAAATCGATACAGATATACGTTCTTCTTCTTATTATTATTATTAATAAAAACTGAGTAAATCTGATTGTGTAAACCTGCGATGGCCAAGCATATGGATAGCATAAAATACATTAGAATGCAAATCTATGAATCAGGAAATTACCTGTCATAAAGGTGCAGCAGATGACCTGGAGCAGCAGTCGCAGTTGTTCCCACACCACGGTCAGGATCTGTTTGGTCCAGGGCAGAAGCATCATGCCGCTGTCCCCGAAGCGGCGCAGCGCGGTCCTCTCCATCCTCACTATCCTCACTCTTCACCCGCTCAGTGTCACGTATTCTGATACTCGTCCCTCGGTGTGTTTTCGCTGTTGTCATTTATCGGCTGATTTTTTAAGCTTGCTACCGACATCTTCCCAAATCCGTGAGCGTTAACTCCGAGCGAAAGCTGCTGAGTTCCACATGATCACCAAGTCCCGTTTACACACCTCCAAATGAACGCGTGACGGAGCTGAAACTTATGAACGCGCTCCACTATAAACAAATATCTATAGCCTGCAACCTTGCGACCTTTGATTTGTCCGCTTATGTGTCACTCACATTAACACCGCCCCCTTTTTACAACAAACCACGCCCACTTGATGGCGTAGCCCAGTGACGCATGATGTTTGTTGTTGTCCCATGCGAAATTATCAACGAAGCCACAGGTTTTTACATCACGCCATTGCATTAAGCTTACTATATACTCGTGGCAATATACTTAAGACACATTATTATTTATTTATTTATTTTAAATGATTAAATAAGGTTTTGTACTCGCTTGTCCAGGTCTGGATGGACAAAGCCGCTCTAACTTCGCATTTTTGTATTGTGGAAATGCGAATAAGAATTCTGCATTGATCAATGAACTTGCATCAGATCATGACTAAACTAAAGCCTCGCTATACGCTCGCTAATTATTATTGCTGAGGCAAATTTCCAACCTTGTTGCTCTGCTTCTTGCATCATACACAACCCTGTTGTTTTTGAACAATGTTCTACTGCTAGAAAAAAAAAACACTGGAGAAACAAGAGAGAGACATAATGTCATGCATATGTAATGGTTATGTAATAATTTAATCTGTAACAGACCTATCAATACCAATAACTGGCCTCAAGAAGAAAGTGCAACCCATTACATTAAATAAAAACTGTTGCACAATGCTAAAAGTTTGTCATTTAAAATGTGTCGATTTTCCTGTGCATTACTGTCTCAAATAGCCAATACAATTCTAAACTACCAATACTAATAGAGTTGTAGGATTAGCAAGCCATAGTGTCCAAAAATCATGTGAAAGAAGCAGATGGAATTTATTAGCATGTTTTTTACCCACTGTTTATCTATTCTTAAACATACTAAATGTACAGCCACCACAGCCCTGTGTGAACTGTCAAGGAGCAAAACCATGTCAATTCATGCATACTTCTTCATTAAACCCTCACCCTGGTTTCTGTTCCTCTCCAGATGCTTTCTCACAGCAACAGCACATTTAATGAGGCAGAACATAATAAATGCTGGCAGATCTGAGGTCAGGGCTTTTGACACATTTAGAATATTATTATGGCCAATGACGAAGTGCACCTGTGCCACACCATAAGAGTCCCTAAAGATCACACCCATAGGATCACACCTACACCTCAGCAGAAATCATTAGTGTGTGAGGGTCAAAGCTTTAAAGGGACAGTTCACCTTGTCATCGTTTACTCACCCTCAGTTTTGTTTTAAACCGGTGTATGACGGTCTTCTTTGGAAGACAAAAGAAGAAACCGTTTGGTGACCGCTGAAGTCCATTGTGTGGACAAAACACTGAGACATATCAAAATATCTTCTTTTTTTGTTCCACAGAAGAAAGTCTTACAGGTTTAGAACAACATGAGGGTAAGTAAAAGACAGAACTTTCATTTTTTGGGGGGTGAACTATCCCTTTAAGATGTGATCTTCAATGGCAGCTTGAGCCACACAATTTTTTTTTATTAAAATCAAAACTATTAAAAATCATTTTAATTGTAATTTGGCAAATAAAATTAAAAAAATCATTTAAGATGAAGTACTAAAACTAAATAAATAAATAAATAAAGCTAAATATAAATAATAAAACTAACAAAAATTACAAAGGCATACAAAATCATACAATGGACGTCAATGATCACCAAAATGGTGTCTTCGAAATATCTTTGTTTGTCTATAATATACAAAATAATATAATATATAATGCACAGTATAATCACATTGCAAATTGTTTCAACTAAATATGAAAATATAAATGTGCAAAAGGAAAACTGGATACAACTGTACAAGTTTTTTATAAAAAGGTAATAAACATGAAATTCCTTCATGACAATGAATATTCATAAGAGGTTATATAATTATATAAATACAAATGATGTAATATTAAACAGTTTTGTGTTTCTTGACTGCCCCCCACTGGTTAAGTATATTATTTTAATCCATTAAAGAAACTTCAGAACAAATAAATCACAAAGAGAGGTGTTCAAAAACATTTAATTTTTCTTAAGAGAGAGAGATAGAATTACAGCAAACATTGATTCGGTCAGGTTAAAGATAACCAATAAATAACTGGCCATGTTAATATCCATTCGAAATGTATTTTTAACAGTCATAAACAGCGAATCAAGTCACTATTTGCAGAGTGAGTGATGACAATCTTGAACATCGATGTACATACTTTAAAAAATGCCTGCTGGTAAACTCATAGATTATGATTCAGATGAGCTCTAGCAGTAGCTTTGAGCCACAGGTGCCGTTCCCTTTTCAAAGACGGTTCACTATTAAATTCACTGTTGCATCATCTTACAAAACAGGGCTTTTTTTTTTTTTTTTTTACTACAAAAAGAAGGAGAAAAGGCAAAAATGAACCACAAAAAGTAGTGAGAAAAGCAAAAATGAAAGGAGAGCATGTGAAGGCACCCTGTTATTGTTCCCTAAAGGGAAGTGGTCTCGAGTTTGTTCAGTTCATTTGGCACGTTACCAGAAGCACAGTGAACTCCGCTGTGCTTGTTTTGACAGCTCAAAACCTTACAGACTTTTAATGTTCCTTATTTGTATATGTAGAAAAGGAAAGTGTAAAAATAAGCAGTTTTAAAAATACAAGTGTCAATCTCTCTATATATATATTTTATAATAATAATAATAATAATAATAATAGAATTAATAATATAAACTCTTCTTTAAGTGAGCCGTTTGGTCCTCTTAAGTTCCAAATGTACAGAACACGTATTAAACAAGGACTCAACCTTGATTAGTGTCAGAGAGAGAAAGAGAGAGAGAGAGAGAGAGAGAGAGAGAGAGAGAGAGAGAGAGAGAGAGAGAAAGAGAGAGAGAGAGGGATGCTGGGGGAATGTGAGATGTCCTGTAAGGGCAATTGCTTCAGTCACATCACCTTTTGTGGACGACTGGTGGGGAGGGATGGTTGTATCTAGAAGTAGGGCACCATGGTGAGCTTGTACCACTTGACGGTCTCTCTGCTCAGGTCAAAGTCCTTAAGGCTGAGGGTTATGCCACCCAAATAGCAGTTCTCTCGCAGAGACTCTGCACTGAGCACGCTCAGCTGAAGTTCCCTTTGCTTCAGGGTTTCCTTACTGTAGCCGCTGTACACCAGCTACAATTAAAGAGAGAAGGAAGTTGTTTATTAGCTTTAGAATAGAACCGAGTCAATCATGCATGATCAGACAGGAAGGCTTAGCTTACCATTTCATTAAACGTCGGGTTCCTAGTCTTCCTCGCGATCTTTGTTTTGCGTTTGGAGGTTTTGTGGGGGTCTGGGAGAAGGTAGGTTTTCACATATGGGTTTGGGTCTGCTCCGTCGTTTGACATCTGTGTTTGGGAGAGGACAGATGAGATTTCAGAATGCAGAGGATCCGGATCAGTTTGAAGACAGATGATATCATCATTTCTTACCAGGTCTTTGATGTGCATGACCATGATGAAGAGCGTACTGTTTCGGTAGGACACTGACAGCTTCACCTCGCCCTCCACGCGGCCAGTGGTGGGACTCACTGGAGGCATGTCTGGAAATACAACGTCAAATACATGAAAACGAATTATGTTGAACCAAATATATGAAACCAGTGAAAGTAACTTGTATGACACACATACCTGGAGTTTTTGAGAGTCCGTCAACCCCCTCGATCTTATCATCTCTCGCGATAGGGTGGAAGAAGGTGTAGATAAGATCACACTAAGAAAAAAAAAGATTATCAATCTCAGTCACATTCATTTAAACAACCATTCAAAAGTTTGGTGACAGTATTTTGAGGAATGAAGAAATTATTTTCACAGGAAATAATGTTGAAATATGACGGCAGTGGGACTTTAAAGAAATATTACTTATAATTTGATAAAAAGTGACGTCAGACCTTTATTTTGTTACTATTAATCAAAGAATCCTGAAAAAAAGTATCATGGTTTCTGCAAAAATATAAAGCAATTTAAAATTGTAATAATATTTCACTATATTACTGTTTTTTGATCAAATAAATGCAGCCTTGGTGAGTGGTTTCTCGATTCAGATCATGTTATTGTAGAGCAATGTATATTTTTTGAGTGAAATAATCAGTTGACTCCACATCACTCCCAGAGATTAAAAAAATAAACCCTAAAATGATATCTGATGATATCATCATCAATTCACCTGGGTGACCTCTGTTGAACTCCTCATCAGATTGTGCACATAGCTGCTCAATTCCACCTTCCTCTTGGATGCCACATCCTTGATGTGTGTGCGTCCCAGCACCATTTTATTAGGAAATCTTGAAACAGGAAAAAGATTCTTAGGAACAATGAAAATGCAGGATTTGACGAACCACGGTACAAGAGGAGAATTCACGTACCCTGGCAGCTTCCAGAGGGGAAAAGGATGGTCAACTTGTTGTGCAGTTCCTGGACTCATCAAATGTGCGGAAGACAAACTGAGGCTCATTCTGACCTTCCCTAAGGATGCGTATGACGTACGTCTGAAAGAAAGAGGTGTGAAAAAACAGGGGTTCTTTAAGATTTAAAATGTGATTTCCTCATTACTAACATCAGAGGTAATCAAGGCTAATTAACTGAGAACTGCTTTATAAAATCCTCTTTAAAATCACTTACATAGTGCTTGTCTGGATTGTATCTCTTGTGAAATGAAAATATGGACGCATCCCGGATCCTGCCGTCCTGCTTTATGGTGTATGTGCGGGGAGCGAACGAGAGGATGGGCTCATCATTGGAGGGAAGGCCAGAGAAACGCAACTGGGCCAGATTATGGATGAAGAAATTAAACTTTGTGGCCACACTGCCCAGACTGGATTCAATCAACCTGCAAGAAAAAAGGTGGAAGAAGAGAGACATATTTTAAAGTGATCCTATCATGCTTTCTCAGATATTACCTTTCATGTAGCGGTTTGTAAATGTTTAACGTCTGCAAAGTTTTAAAGATTAAAGTGCATGATAGATGAACCGAATCGTCAGTAATTCCAGCATTATTTCCTGCTCAAACCTACATAGGGTTGAAACTAATTTGCATAATGCCAGCCTATGGTCTTCATTGGCTGCCTGCGAACATCTACTTTGACTGGCCCTCAAACACTGTAGTAGTAGCTGAGACTGGAAGAGTTTGGTTTGTGCTGTTGATATGTCGAGAAGACATTTTTGCTGTGAATCCACTTTGCCTGCACTTCCAAAGGATGAGGACTTGCACTCGAAATTGATACGGTAAAACTGACGCCATTATTATGGTTTGTATCACTCTGTATTAAGTGCGGAGGAAGGTTCCGGAGCTGAAATTCAGACATGGTAATGGCCATTTTGTTTAAGTCACGCGCTGTAAGCGGATAGACCAATCACAACAGACTGGGCCATCTGACCAATCAGAACAGAGTAGTCTCTCGGAAGGAGGGGTTTAGAGAGACTGAATCCTTTATTGAACTGTTCAGACACTGTAAGAAAAGAAGTGATGCGGTATTGTGTATTATGAGAAAACTCTAATGTTTTTTGACCTTGGATGCATGTAAACCTATTGAAGGAGACTCCTTAAAGTAACATGATAGGAGCACTTTAAAAGAAAATAATTTATTTAGAGCAAAATTATAATATAGTTCATAATATTATTATTTATAGCTGTTTAGTAGAAATCTACCTTGTGAAGAAAATGGTAGCCTCTGCATCTGTAGTCTGGGGTTGAAGAGCATCACACACGTATTTGAGGTCTTGGACTCCAGTCAGCTCTGGTAAACCCGACTGTGTCATCTGTGTAAAACACACAAATACAAAAACTGATCAATAAACAAGTAAACAGTAAAGCAAGAAAAGAAATTGATGCAAACAGCAACAGGGTTGTGCAATGACTAAGGTATCATTATTATCAAAAAACACAATTTACACAACTAGCCCTCTTCCTGTTGACACAAGACCCAACAGATGACACACAAATGACTGTTTTGTTTGCAGTGCAGTGCTGTGCATTACCAGAGACAGCAGGTTGAGAAAGAGGTTGGAGTGTTTGCGTATCAAGTTGTAGGCTTGTGAGCAAAGGTCGACAAAAAGCTGGAAGCGACTAGTGGGTCTCTCGCCTCCATTGATGACGTAAGCCATATCAGAGGTTAAGACAAACGGTGCACGGTCCCTGCAGAGCGGAAAGCATCATGATCGGATTAATAAACCTAAACAAATACAACAAACTGTGCGGTCTTGTAGTGTAACACCTCACTCACCTTTTAAAACTCCCAATCATTTGTGCGTGACCCAGGAACTTCCCAAAGTCTATGTGGAACATGTGGCCGGTGGAGCGCAACATGATGTTGTCGTTGTGACGGTCACAGATGCCTAGGATGTAAGTGGCCACACAGCATCCAGCGCAGGTGTAGATGAAATTCTCTGAGGCCTGATAAGAGACGGTTTGGATTAAGATCTACAACACGTAATTGGTTCGACTAAAGCCGCCATGGATAATTACCAGTTTAAAAGATGTTTTGAATGTACCTTTTCATAATCATCCTCAGCAGGGTTATACTTGCGAAGCCACTCGGCAAGAGGTTTGTCCTTGAAGGAGCCTGTCACTCCATACTCCACCTGAATCTTCCTCAGCGTTTCAGAAGACGGTACCAACTCCACCATTCCTGTGAAAGCAAAAACAAATGTTAAGATAAAATATAAGCTGAAGTTACGTACAAAGTGACAGTAAAATACTGAAATATCATGTTTTTATTGCACCAAAGTGTCATAAACTGTTTTTTCATGCCTATTTTCCACACTCTCTCTGATCCGTAGAACTAAATAGGCCATTTTTGATGTACCTACAGGCAACTTATACATTTGGTATAAATCAAAAATTTGGGCTCAGTATGATTTTTTTGTATTTTTGTAGCTCAAACAGCGCTGATGCTGGCGCTTGCAATGCCAAGGTCATGGGTTTGATTCCCAGGGAAAGCAAGAACTGATAAGAATGTAAATGTGTACCTTGAAATGCAATGTAAGTCGCTTTGGATAAAAGCGTCTGCCAAATGCATAAATGTAAATGTAAATACTTGGTAAATGTGATAATAAATACATTGAAAATGTTGCAAAAGATACGCGTTTAAATAATGCAGTTCTTTTAAACTTTCCATCATTAAAGAATCCTAAAAAATGTATAACAGTTTCCACAAAAATATAAGCAGCACAATTGTTTTCAACATTTATAATACAAACAAATGTTTCTTGAGCAGCAAATCAGCATATTCTAATGATTTCTGAAAGATCATGTGACATTGAAGACTGAAGTAATGATGCTGAAAATTCAGCTTCAACATCGACATTACATTCCAAAGTATATTCAAATAGAAAACATCTCTTTTAAATTGTAATAATTTTTCAAAGTATTACCGTATTACTGTATTATTAATCAAACAAATGCAACTTTGGTGAAAATAAGAGACTTATTATTTTATTATAATGTATATATATATTTATTATGGAAAACAGCTGAATAGATGGAAATACCTTTATCTTTACCAGTTGAGATGCATTTGAAGTTGACAATGCGCAGGTCCAGTCCCTCCTGCAGCCAGATCCGATCCATGATCCGAATCATCTGCAGCGCCAGCATGTCCTGCCTCAGGTCTTCTCCAACCTAAATTGCAGATAAGACCGATAAGCTGTTTGGACATAACTCAAAAAAAAAAAAAGACTTAAGCACTTTGTGCTTTAAATGAACAGTAGGTACAAGATTTTTGTTATACTACTGATTCGACCACTAGAGGGCATATTCATGACTGAGAAAAGGGTTTCAATACTATTTTTTGTGTGAGGCCCATTTTTAACACCAAGACCAATTTCCATCAATCATACATGTTTAAGTTTTGAGTTCAATAGATGATCTTACCATTGAAATTAATATAAAAATAAACCGACTGCTCTGTAACTACTGTCAAACTAATTTAATGTAAAACTATAACAAACCTTAGCAGCTATGCATTCTCACCATGGAGGCACCTTTACCATACACACACACACACACACACACCTTAAACATGACGTTAATCTCTTCTCCCAGTGGGTCTGCGTTAACCAGTGCAATCTTCAGAGGTACAGCGTTGGAATTGAAGAAGGAGCAGGACTAGATTCAAGGGAAGGAAACAAAGCCGCTCCATGTTACAAAAGCACAACATCAGCCTCAGGGTTTTAGTCAGATTTACTGCTTCAACATGGCATTGAAAAGGGGGTAGGAGAAAAGATGGAGTTCAGTGACACTGTTTAGGCTTTGCTGACTGTGAAAATCTCTAGATCTGAAACAGGAAGAGAGGGGGGAGCGAGCAAGGATGATAAGGAAGTGAATCACATGTGAACGCTTCCCAGCAAAACGGAACAAAACCAGGCATGACTCTGAACTGAAGAAATCTGTTCCTTGGATGTGTAGTTTTTGAGGCCTTTATAAAACTGCCTGAGCTGATAAACACAATCAGATAATCCGAATGAGATGTAGGTTCGACAGGATCTATCTTGTTGTCATGATTTAAGCCTCACCTTGATATTCAGCTCTTTTGACACCAGACTGGGACTAATAGGGAGTCGACAACTGTTCTTTTGGAAGAAAGACTGTACCCTCTCGAGACCCTCCAGGAGCACCACCTACGGAGAACATTGAGATTGAAAAATTTAGTAGTGTTAGACTGGATGTGAATTCTTCTGTTTAACATAACTGATATGTGAGTTGATGAATGTTTATATGTAAATAAAAGCCTAAATTAAATCTGTTCCTCACATAAACTGATCAAATCTCTTCAGAAAAGGACTAAACATTCGCGTTTCCGAAGATGAACGAAAGTCTTATGGGTTTGGAACGACATGAGGTGCGAGTAATTAATGAAAGTTTAGGTGAACTATCCCCTTTAGGCATCCAAAAACCCTTTCTATCTTTATTTAAAATCTACAAGTTGGAAAGTTTGAGTTAGAGAGTGCTGTATAAACACAATAAGGCTATAAAACTAGAGTTTTCCAGTTCGACATGATGTTTAATGTCCCAAACAAACTCTTTTCTGGGTTTTAAGACTGATTCCTTTAGCAATAATAACATAAAATGTGTTTATGATCAAAGTCTTGTAATAAAGAGCCTTATTACAAGCTTTCACATATGTATGTAAATCACTTGTTCACATGGGAGATATAAGATGAGGCACTATAGGACCAAAAGTATGTGGACACCCCCTTCTAATTAATGGTTTGGCAAGGCCCTTTAATTCCAGCGAAGACTAATCGTAATGCTGCAGCGCACAATGACACTCTTGAGAATTGTGCATTTCCCATTTTGTGGCAATGCTTTGGCAGGACCCTTTTCTAGTTCCAACATGGCAATCCTCCAGAGCAAAGCAAGACCCATAAAAAATTATTTAGTCATTGATTAAAACTTGACCGGCCAGTGCAAAACTCAGATCTGAACAGATTTGGAATGAATTTTGAACACGAATGTGAGCCAGACATAGCAGTACCTGATCTCACTGAGCCCTTGTGTCTGAACGGTGTCAATGTTTTAAATGAAATGCTAACGCGCACATATAGCTGTGGTGTTTGGGTTAGACTTTTTCCATATAACTATATCAGATGATATACTGGCTGGATGAGCGGGAGGGATCAAGGGTTCATCCAAATCCAATATTCTGACACAAGCCATTTTACTTTTGAGAAAAATACTTTTTTTTCCCTTATACACTGTTTTGCTAGGACTGAAAGCCAAAGAAGAAGAAGAAAAAAAAAGATTCCTGGTATAGTTATGTAGCCCATTAATCCATCATTTCATGTTTATTCAGTTCATGTTTTGAAGAGTGTTATTAAATTAGATTTTGGAACTAGTTGTTGAACAATTTAGAAACTTCTGCACTTGATTTCCAGAAGTCTTTGGTTTGAACTCATAGATTCTTATGGGTTATATAACAGAGGTCTTCAGTCCTGCTCCTGGAGGGCCACTGTCCTGCAGAGTTTAGTACCTGCTTCAGGCACACCTGCCTTTGAATACTCAAGCGATTCTGAAGTGCTTGATGAGCTGATTCAGGTGTGTTTGATTAGGGTTGGAACTAAACTTTGCAGGACAGTGGCCCTCCAGGAGCAGGATTGAAGGTTATAAGAAAATAAATCTGCAACTAAAGTAAATGAGCACAAGATTTTGCTCGCACTACTGCTCAAAAATCTGAAAATACTTTTATTCAGCAAGCATGCATTAAATTGATCGAAAGTGACAGTAAAGTCTTCTGCTTTTTTGCAACAAAACGTATATTGTTCTTCTTATTCATCGAACAATCCTGAAAAAAATATGTGCCACGGTTTACACAAAAATATTTCTATTTCCAGCATTGATAATAATAAGAAATGTTTCTTGAGCGCCAAATCAGTATATTAGAACGATATGATATATATATGACAGATATATATTAAATTCTTAAATATATTAAAATAGATCAGCTATTTTAAATTGTAATAATATCCTGCATTTTGATCAAATAAATGCAGCCTTGGTGACCATGAGACTCTTTCAAAATTATTATAAAATCTGTACGACCCCCCAACTTTTGACAGTGGTGCAGACACATCTAAGAGGAATGTATTGCATGTGTAAGAAATCTAATTAATTATAATCCAAACTATTTGTGGGATGCATTTTATACAGGTTAAAAACACTAAACATGTTCTCTTACCTGTCGGGTGGAGCTGCTCGCCTGTCGCACCTTTTCAGCCAGAGCGCCCAGCAGCTGCACAAGCCTGGTCTGCTTCTCAAGCTCAGTCCTCAGTCCAGATCCACACAGACACAGCAGCACTCCTAGGATACGGTCATAACGCTGACCGAACGCTGGGTCCTGCACGGCATCCCTCAGCAGCCTAAAGACAAACAGACCCCAGTACAGTAGAGCCTCAAGTTCACTTACGTTTCACAGTACGCTATAAATCTGAATATCAACAAAGGATCATATTCTTAAACGGGTTATTTAATGGGGAATCCAATTTTCTACACTAAAGATCAGTGTTTGTAACATTAAAGGGATGATTCACATGTCCTCTCATCGTTTTTTTTGTCCATCAATGCAACAAAAACGTTCACGTTTCACAAAATACAAAAAGACATTGTAAATGCAATTCAGAGGAACCAAGCAAATTCATTTATTTTAGTAAATCCCTATATTAAACAGCTTGATTCATATGGATTATGTCTACTATCTCTTTTTAAACTTTTTGATGTGTGAAAGTTTGGTTTCATGGAATTCCGATAGACGGACAAAAATGAAAAAAAAAGGGAATATTAAGAATATTGTGTTCCAGAAGTGTTTTGGGTTTGGAACAACACGAGGGTGAGTAAATGATGACAAATAAAATTTTTTGGATGAATTGGCCCATTAAGAAACAATGTACATTAAAGACCTCCAAACTTTATCCCCAAAAATAAGGTAAAGGAACTGAAAAAGTATTTTTGTCCATGACAGGAAGAGTTGCCTCATAAATGATGGAAAATCTCATCAATGGCAGGGAAAGAGTTATTAGTGGTTAATATTTTAATGGTTGAAAGCCCTTTAACGTATATGATCCCTTTCATAAAGAACTTACCAGTATAGATAATGGGCAATGTTGACATTTCCCAGAGCCCGGGACAGCAGAAATTTCACCAAGGCATTGTTGAGGTGACACTCGAACTTCACTGCCTGGAAACACACACAGAAATCAGTCAAACTAAGTTTTACTTATTGATCTACCCTTGTGAAAAAGAAGTGTGCTACATTTTTTAAGTACTTTTAAGGTACTTTAAAGTTTTATTTTAAAGTACATTTGAAACCATTCTTTTGTCTTGCCTTATTTTGATGTGATGACTAACATACTAAAGCATATGTAAAGTACTTGATTATAATTTTAACTGTGATGTGTTTGACATATACATTTCAAATGTACTAAATTACAACATTTTAATAGGGATTACATTAAAGTATATTTTACATGAAAGAATATCAGTATAAGCAAGTAAACAACATTTATATGCGCTTAATATAAATTTCAACTATAGTACATTTTCATTAAACTGTAAATAACATGCAATTAAGTCCCTGTTTACACCTGGTACTAAGATGCGTTTTGGTCGATCAGATCACAAGTAGACGAGGGAGACACATACTCGTTTACACCTGGCGTCTCTTTTGTCCACTTTCAACCACTTCTGTCCTGATTTCTTTGAGCGGAGGGTTTATGGGTGGTATGGGCTTTAAAAATAAGCTCGGCTCACGCAATATTTACATATGAACACACCGAAGACGGAGGAAAAACACACGGAGAACAACAGAACAACAGTGGTAAGACCACACCGAACGCTGTGTGTGTGTGTTAGAAATCAGGAATGGTGAGAGAACATTGTGCTTGGTAAGTTTTTCTGGGTCTTCAGCCGACAAAGTTTAAATCTCGTCTGGCTAGTGCGCTCCCCATAATGTTTATGCATTAGGTCAGTAGGCGGAGAGTAGGCGTTTTCTGTGGCTGTTTCGAACGCATTCGACCACATGAGTGTTTACACTACGAAAGCAATTCGTTCGAATACGTTTCAACTAACTCTAGAAGTGGTCGAAAGTGGACAAGCTCAAAGTGTTTAGACCCTGTTTACACTTGTATTTAGGGTCATCCACTTGTGATCCAATCGACCAAAAAGCATCTTAATACCAGGTGTAAAAAGGGCCTAAGTGTTCGGGAAACATTACATTCAATTCACACTTAAGTGTATTATTTCCTTAATAAGTACTCTCTATAAAAAGAATGCTAAAGTGTACATCTTTTACAAGAAAGATCAACAGAAAGCACTATGACAAGCTGTTTATAAAAGAAAAGATACATGCATAAGCACGCGTGTGTGTGCGCGTGCGTGCGTGTGTGTACGTACACACCTGCACCAGCTGAGGGAGATAGTCAGCCAGCTCATCATCACTGCTGCTCTCGATCCAGCTCACAGCCACTTTTCTCACCTCTGTGTCAGCAAACCTGAATATAACAAGCACAACATTAACTACATGCTCAGCTCCCTCTCCATAACAGAACAGTAATAAAGCAAGTCATAAGACCAATAAAGTGGTCAAAAACTATCGAACGAACAGCAGAACAACAAAAAAAGATCATACGGCAAAAGTGACACATTAAATGTGTCATATGCTTAAAATGAGCTAGTGCAATAAAAAAAGAGAGGGAAAGGGCACAATAAAATGGAAAGAGAGCGGGACAGACACATACTTTGATTCGAGGAGCTCCAGGGCCGAAACAGGCGACAGAGGGGGCCAGTGGTGCAGAAGTGAGTGGATCTCACTCATACTGCCCCAGTCCCAGCTGGGTGCACTGGCCAAGATTTTGGGCAGACTGTATTCATAGTCCCGACAATAGTACCTCTGGTCCCAGAGCAGCTGCCTGTCAGCTCGTGACAGCCTGGTGGAAAAGAATGCTGGGTAATCTCAAAGCAGAAAAAGTACTTCCTATGGGCTTCAAACAAAGTCAAGAAGCCGAAACCGGTTAATCCACAAACCATAAAGTAAGACTCCTGATCCAGAGATAAGAGGCACCAGAAACACCTCTTAATGCGCTGCAAATGGGCGGTCAAGCTGGGAGCCCTGCAGTTGTTGGCATTTGTGGGCATTCAATGAGACACACTTACAAACTGGGCATGGAGAGCTGCCCACCGTCTGAGGCTGAGCGCTGTGTGGCTGTCTTAAAGCTGACTGAGCTTTCTGTTCCACATCTGAGACATGCATTTTCAGCGGACCATACTAAACAACTGTCAGCTTTTCAGCTGCAACGTCTCCTCATCAATGGAGCGTTAATCTCAAGTCGCAGACAGTACAAGTCTGCTTTCACAGCAGGGAATTATATTCACTGATTATTTCGCTAGCTTTAAAACCTATTCTCTAAAAAGTGATTGATATGAAAACTAAAGGGTTCTCTATGGCTCCATTCTATGAGACATCAAGCCACACAGAATTCAGTAGTGATTTGTACTCAAAAATCATAATCTTTTGGCATTTTATTGTAATGTTTCAGCCTTCTTCAATGTGGCACATCAAGCAGAACATACACTACCATTCACATGTTTGTGTTTGGTAAGATCGTTTTGAAATGCTGACCAAGGCTGCATTTAATGATGTCAATGTCTTCTTAAACAGAAGTTTTAATATTCTGAGAGGCTCAAAATCACTTCATTCTCAATTAAATTAAAACCCTTAAATAAGATAAGCAAGCTGAAGGGGATCCATATAATTGGAGTAACTAGGCGGAACAGATTAAATTACATTACGCTCTCAAAGACTCTTTTATCCTGCATATCTGAAATCATGTTCAGTTCATCTGCTAGGCTTATTACGAAGCATGTCCCACTGTGACACTATCAAACGTTTTGATTAGGGATTTACCAAAAGCCAAAATCAAATCATGCAACCTAACATTACCTAAAACCTTACCATTACTCTTTTGCAAGCACTGGCATTTCCTTCATGAAATGCAAATCTACTTTATTCAATGAGATCTTTTTTGGATGCGAACGTACCCAAAAGCAGATGCCCGTGCACACAGCTTTTCTATCTCGCTTCGATCGACTGGATCAAGTGGCTTAGGGACTGAGAGTCCGGGCAGTCGTTCTCCTGAGGACCAACGTAGACACGTCCACCGCTGGACAGGGGAAGTCAACCTGTGCATGGTCAGACAATGATATTTAAGTGTCAGTGAAGAGCAACTGATTTGAGAAGAGATAGATAAAATAAAATAAAAAGTAAAAGAAAGAACCTGCAGTATGATCCTCTCTGCAGGACTCTTCCCCTTGCCTCCAGCTCCTGGCAGAAGGGCTTGAGGAAATGTCCACAAACTCAGCAGCTTACTACCTCCAGACAGCACCCTGAAACAACAAAAACAAGTCATACTGGTGACTTACTGGTGGTGCTTGAGGAGAGATCCCCTGATATGATTGTAAAGCGCTTTGGGTGTACAGTAGTACATATGAAAGCGCTATATAAATGCCTCATTCATTCATACTCTCAAAGCAAACACTATAAACACAATTTATTTTACATTACTTTCAATGCAGTCTTAAATTCACCAACACAGCACAAGTATCCCAATATACGCTTTTCATCTTGTGCTGTCATATACAAATTGCCATATTTACAAGAATCGGACTGTTTTTTTTGTTTTTTTTGCATTTGTAATTTAAAATGTCATCATTTTACAAAAGCCTCAGCATCTTCCACTTTGTGAGTGTGTTTATCTGCGGTACTGTTTATGACTTGCCTCCTGAAATCAAACAGAGGCATGGACACTTTTCCCAAAAGCTCTGGACCCTTCCGTTGCTTGTTGGAATCCGGCGAGTTGTTTGCGTTCTGGTTGAGGACCCCATAGAGAGAAAGACTCAACATGGCCTCCAGTGGTAACAGCGCCACTGAAATAGGGAAGTTTATCCTAAAGAAACAGGGGAAGTCGTCACCAACAGCAGAACTGGCAGCAATCCTGCTGATTTCCCCCTAATTTTAGAAATTACAGGAAGTAGTGTGCCAGTTTGTTTAAGGGGCATTAACACTTACAATTCATCCCATTTGATGAGGTAGAATAAACTCTTGTACGTTCCCACTGTTTTGGACTGACAGGCTTGAAGAGATTCTTGTTGTTGTGGGTCAGTGCACACATCAGTAGTATTTTTCAAAACTGGAAAACAGGAAGGACAAATTACTCTACGTCACGGAAAGGGAAGAAAACATGTATTCATCAATTGCCAACTGCATAATTTGACTGAATATGTTCAAAAAGTAAATTTATAACCATTTTTTGATTATGTTTTGTGGGAAATTCACACACAAATGGTTTGTATGTATACACACACATTCAAATACTTGTTTGAAATATCTTTCAAATGATGGCAGAGAGCCTCAGTTTTTTTTAACACAGCCAATCAAAGTTCAAATATTTTTAGGATTATAGATGTAACAAGGATACATATTTTGAAACTGGGGCCTGGGGAAATATTTCATACTGCTATAAATAGGCTCCATGATGAAGCACTGTGGTAGAGAGAATCCTCTGGGGAACAAAAAAAATCAGTAACAAATAAAATTCTCCCTCAAGAGAAGTGGATCAAAAATACAGAACAGAGTGATGCAGAACTTTGACCTTCTCTGCCTACAAACACACCACACCCCTGTTGCTCTGTCCAGCTCTGCCTGCTCACACTGTTCTGTATGGAAATCACTAGTCAATTCTATTTCGGCCATGGCAGATAAGTGCTGCTGTTGGAGTGGAGAGGAGATAAATAAACGAGCTAAATAAACAAGCTAGAGACGAAGGCCTAAAACAGCTTATTCCCTTCCACTTCTAGAGACTTCAACAAACTACTATTCAACAAAATTTCACAAGAAAGACTGCCTCGGTGATATATCATGCATACAACAGATGAGCCGAAACATTATGACCACCAGCCTATATGCTGTTGGTGCTCCGCATGCTGCTAAAACAGCGCAGACCATCCAAGGCATGATCCTTCAAGTCCTGTAGGTTGTGAGGTGGAGCCGCCGTGGATCAAACTGGTTGGTCCAGCACATGATCAATTGGATTGAGATTTGGGAATTGAGGCCGGGGAAACACCTTGAACTCATGTTCCTCAAACCCTCCTGAACAATGTGTGCAGTGTGATAGGGTGCATTATCCCACTGAAAGAGCCACTTCCACCAGGGAACACAATTGTCATGAAGGGGTGTTCCTGCTCTGCATCAATGTTTGGGTAGGAGTGTGATGAACTGAACTGTGTGATGTGAAACATTCCTCTCATAACCATCATTAAAAAAAAATTGTGACTTGTGCCACAGGCCTTCTGTTGGCTCGGACCAGACATGATAGGCCTTTGTTGCCCTCGTGCATCGATGAGCCTTGGCCGCCCAACACCCTGATGGTGGTTTGTGGTTTGTCCCTCCTCAGACACTGTTGGTAAATTCTCACCACTGCTGATCGAGAGCAACACACAAGCCTCGCTCTGACCCAGTTGCCTTGTCATAACAATTAGGCCCTTGTCAAAGTCACTAAGATCTTTATTCCTACCCATTTCTTCCGCATCCTACTTGTTGATTACGAGATCTGATTGTTTGTTTACCATCTTATCTACCCAGACCTTAATATGTTGCCTTGATAGGAGATGTTCAACAATATTTGCTTCACCTCTGACTGGTCCTGATGTGTTGGGTCATCGGTGCATGTAGCTACACACACACACACAGTATTGTTCAAAAGTTCGGGGTCTCTTATGCTCACAAAGGCAAAAAAATGTGTTTAATTAGAAATACAGAATAAAATAATTAGAATTTAAAATACTGTTTTAATGTATTTTAAAATGTCATTTATTTCTTGTGATGGTAAAGCTGAATTTTCATCATTACTTCAGTGTCACATGATTCTTCGGAAAATTCTTCTAGTATGCTGATTTTGTGCTAAAGCAACATTTTATTTAATTGTTATCAATGTTGAAAAGTTTTGTGGAAACTGTGATGAATTTCAGGATTTTCTGATGAATAGAAAGTTAAAAAAAAGAACCGCATTTATTTGAAATAGAAATCTTCTGTAAAATTATTCAAATGTTTTTTTTTACCATCACTTTTGATTAATTTAATGCTTCAATGCTGAATAAAAAGTATTAACTCTAAAAAATATCACTGCTCCTTTTGATTGATTTTTGTGAATCAACAAAAATAAATAATAAAAAATGATAAAAAATTAAAAAATTTAAGCCATTTCAGAACAAATGCATAAGCATAAAAATATATACTGAATGTCAAAAGGAGGACAAATATTTAGCTGCCCTGTACAGCCCTAGTAATAGGAGATCATCAAGGCCCTCAGAATCTTCATTATCCGAGGACAAAATCCTCATTCCATACGACATTTTTTACATGTGGCCTTAAGCGTTTCAAAAGCATGTTGAATAAAGTTATTTATAGTGAACTTGAATAATGTGATTCTGAGCTCTCCAAGTTGGGTTAAATGTTAAATGGTCTAGATATAATTTACTGAGGTTGATTGCTCCAAGAGAACACAGACCCAAAATTACTCAAATTATCTAGAAGGAAATAACAGTGTAATGAATATGGACTAAGGCAGTGCTTTGAAAGTACTAGAGAAGTTTACCTTGGCTCCGAGTTTGTTATACAGAGTCATTATCAGTCTGAAGTGAATTAAACAGCGTTTAGTACTTATTTAGAATGTGAGACTGAACGCGCCAAAGCAGAAAGAGTAAATGGATTTCACTTGAATAAGTATCACGTTAATATTTAGACCAGGTTCAAAAACACTCATCTTATATGCGGTAAGAGGGACAGCGTGCTCACCTGCTGACCCAGGAAGCAGGAATGCCATGAACAGCAAACAGAGTGAACTGCAGATGCTCTGTGGTGCCCGAGGCCTCTCTGCTGTCCCTGCCGTCCTCCATGTGCTCTTCCATCGTGCAACCAGGAGTCGTTGGGCAGAAAGACTGCAGGTAGAGCTTAGTGAGCTCATACACGGCATCTGTTAGTGATGTTAAACTCTCCTCCACTGGGCTTACGCAACCTGGAGGATCACAAGAAGCAGAGTATTGCATAGGTGAAAAAGAAACTATACATCCTAACATTTTTGGGGAAATCCACATTAATGTAAATAACAGGTTGTTAAAGAGGAAAAGCATTGTTTGCTCCCAAAAGGAAGTCTGGAGGTCCCGAAAAAGAAAAGAAGGTTTTAATTTCTGCACCACTTGTGTCTCCAACAGTGAAGCATGTCTCTTTTCAAACTGGTTTCTCTCCATGAGTACCATTAGTCATGTAAAAAAGATCCCATTTCTAATTTAGGTTATTGGTTGAGTCAATGTTGCGCAACCAAGCTGGTCAGAATACTCAAATAAACAGAGAAGTTTAATAATACAAATATATTATAAATGTAAGATGGTTGAATTTGGTTTTGAAAGTGGATTGAATCATGAGAAATAAAACAACAGAGTAAAGTTCTGATAGCACCTCAGAGTCATAGTGTTTACACTTTCCGTTGGAAATTAATAACCAACAGTGCTTACTTGTAGATGACTGCATATTAGGTATTTGGACAAAGTATTTTAATACTGAAAATATTACACACTTCACCTTTTAAGAGAAGGACATTGAGATGTTTTTAGGAGTTGAGCTTACCATTAGCTGAACCTGCAGAAGCTGAACCTGTGGCACCAGCCTGCAAAACATGCATAAACACAAGAAAAAAATTAATAAGGGCTTAAAACTTTAGTGCTTTATATTAGGTATTTATTTGTTAAATAACAGTATTAGTCAGTATTGGGAAAAATCCATTAAATAAATAAATAAATACACACTAATAATTTAATTAAACACTATTAGATGCAATATTTATTAGATCTCAAAATTAATATTCTTTTTTTAATACTATATATTATAAGGTTCGGATGCCTATATTTACCTTTACCATTTAAAACAAATGATTTTAGTACCGTATTTACTGTTTTTTTTTAAACTTTTAACAAATGAGTACAGAATTGTAACATCAGCCATTTATCAACAATCGGTTATGAGTATTAGCTACAATTTTAATATTGTGCACTGCCACTTTACACTGAAGCTTCTCTGACCTCTGGAGAACGTGTTCTAGGAAGGTTGACGGAGCGTTTGAGCCTCTTGATGGCATCAGTGATGGCTGGTGTCTCAACTCATCCAAAGCACAGCACAGATTTTTAACTGACTGAACCACATTGTCCACTGTTTATACTGGGTGTTCTAGTGAGAGAGAGAATTAGAGTGAGAGATTAAAAAGAAACTGAAATAATTACAAACACTTTATTTTCATACAATGTTAGCTTGCTGTGTTTAAAAAAATAAAACAAGTTACCTCATTTTGAAGGCAGACACTGACTTGCTTATGATAGCCTTCTAGGTATTCAGCAAGACCCTTTCTACAGAAGAAAAAAAACACGCAAAGGAATGAGAGAAATCAAAAAGCACAATCAGGGACTTCAAAGGCCACCCGTGTCTTTCCTGGCCTTTAGGAGAGGCAGTAGATAAGATGCAGCACATTCCTACCTTGTGACCACCTCTTTACACGGCCTCTCCACTAGACCAAGGTATTTCTCCAAGTCAATGGGGGACATGTCATCTTCTGCCTGTTAGCATACACAGAGAAAACATATTAATCTATCAAATATATCCGTTTAAAACTTGTGAAGATTGTAGTGCAGGGAACAACTAGTTTCTCCTCTAGCCTTTGTAAGAGATCTTACCGTTCGGGCCAGATCTCGTCTCATTGTGTTAAGAAAAAGGAGCTGTAGTTTGATCTCCGTTTCCCACTTCCTGCAGTTCTGCACATACTCATGACTGCCCAGACTGTGTTTACTGGAAGATATTGTTAAAGATGCTTTAGACATGGACCAGAGCCAAAAGTAGCAAAAACCAAATGAATCAATGAGTAATGGCATAATAATCTCAACTTTACATAAGTATAATAAAATTAAATAAAAGCGACAGTAAAGATATTTAAAATGTTACAAAAAATAATTACATTTCAAATAAATGCTGTTCTTTTAAACATTCTATTTATTGAAGAATAAATATATATATATATATATATATATATATATATGTGTGTGTGTGTGTGTGTGTGTGTATGTATATGTATATGTATATAATGTATGTTTGTGGAAAATACGTTTTCCACAAAAATATAAAGCAGCATTGATAACTGTTTTCCCCATAGATAATAATAAGAAATCAACATATGTTATGTATATATAACATTATATAGTATTTTAGTATAGTATGGTATTAAAGTATAGTATAATAAATGTATTGTAGTACAAAAGAAAAAAAGAAAAAAAGAAAAAGAATAAAAAGAATAAAAATGTTTTCTTGGATGACTTTGGAACACTAGAACAGGGTAATTTTTAATAATCACTCATTTCAACTTGCCAAGGTCAAATGAGGACAAGACAGCCAGCATTGAACAAGACACTGGGGAACTATAACATAACGAGAAACTAACTGAAGGCTGTCAAAATTCTGCAATGATAACAGGAATAACATGAGACACCCACAGTAACTAGAGGATTAGTGTATTAAAGACTCAATTATTCCCAGAGCTTGGGAGGGAATTGTTTTTGCCCATTCCCTCTGTTCCTTATTAGGGCCGACTAACCCTCCACAGCACTGTTGGGTCTGCTCTTCCAATGGTGTGGGTAAAAAGAAAACATTTCTCTAGCACAATAAAAGCAAAATAGCCCCGTTCTCAAGGAATGTTGGCAGGGGACTTGTGTATCCAATATGATAGAATGCCTGCAAAAAGGAGAGAGAACCGATAAACGGAGAACTCACTTCTGTAGAACCTCCTCCTGTCCGCAGACCTTGAGAACGTAACTGCTTATGTCCACCTGGTTCAGGTCATCATGGACCCAACACAAAGCCTGCATTATGAGCAGTTCCACTGGAGAACTCACTGGGGAAAGAAACAGTAAACATGAAGGAAAAAGCCGTCTAGTGTTGTCTAATGTTGGGACTCCACTAACTTTCATTGTATGGACAAAACATTCTTCAAAATATCTTCTGTATGTTGCACAGAAGAAAGTCATACAGGCTTGGAATAAAATGAGGGTGAGTATTGAGTTAACAATGTCAGAATTGTCATTTTTGGTAAACTGGTCCATTTAAATATATCGAGGACAATCCCACAGGTGTCGTCTGCTAGGTATTGCACAAAATGTATAATGACATGGCCAAATCTTTTGCCAAGCTTGCACTGGTGTGGACTTCACAGCGGACTATTACCCAACAGTTCATGCACCATGTTGACTGTGGACAGCAAAGGGCTGAACATTTGGAACAAGACCCAAGAACTAAATGTGAACCTCTTCAGGTTTATTTAGATGGAAAACCACGATAAGAGATTGGTGCGAAATGGATTTGGCATGAGAAATTTCACTAGATCAGAGCAAAAATCTGACACCCAACATGTTGTTCGTGGTCACCCCAGCCTGCAGCAATAACAGGCCCCACACCCCTCCTTGGAATGATCCTCTCTTCAAACTCAAGCCTAGGGCTGGATTACAGTAAGTCAGCCTGGCCTGGACTCTGAGTCTGCCCTGTTTTTCAAGCCAAAGGGTCTGATGGTCATGCCTAATTGGTGGTGGATTTGTGGTTGCTTTCAGGGGTTGTGGTATGCCTCTGCCATCCTCTTTTCGTGGTACTGCAGCAACACACATGGTGCTGGAATGTCAGGAGAGTGCGGTTGGTCTAAAATGGTCGGATCTTTAAGGCCGTAAGGAATCCATGGAAAAAAAAGATGAGAGGCAGAAAGTAGAACATCAGAATAAATCCATATACCTACAAGTCTGAAGCAAATACTGTCGAATATGTAAATAAAACTACATTTTTTCTAATGAAAAGCTTTGTCAAAAGGTATGTACCTTCATTTGAAGAGGAGATGGGAGAAGAAAACAGACACTTAGGCTACGTTCAGACTGTTAGTCCAAATCAGATTATTTGTGTATCCGATTGGAATTGGATCTAAAATTTTGCTGTCCACACTGTGTATCGCAACTGATCAGATCCGATTTGTGTGTCCATGCTCTCTTTCGTTTTCCGGAATATCTGCATTGGTTTCTATGGCAATGGCATTGCGTAGGAATATGCCCAAAACACAACACGGACGGGTTTGCAATAGAGATGTTGTGTCTAACATTTTACAACATGGAAATGTGTAGCCGTGCGCCGGACAACTGCGTCTTCTGTGGCAGCGACAGAAACGTACGAGGCTGGTATAAGCGGCTTTATTCCGGACTGTCGTCTCCGCCGGTTTCAAAACATCTGTCCTTTATATTGTTATTTCCTGCTAGTTCGACACTTAACAACAACAAAGTCAGTTCGACACTTTACAACAACAAAGCATGGTTTCTGTAGCGACTTTCAGCATGTTTCCTCTAACGACGTCTGACGTTCTACGTTTTACGCGGCGTGAGAAAGTCACATAAACGAGTCACATAATCCAGAAATGCGATTTCAAACCACATATGAATGTAGCTTGAAACGGATTTTTAACAAAATCGCATATCATGTGATTTCTTGCCGTTCACTCTAGCTAAATCTGAGCGGATTTCAATCAGATATGTACAAAAATCAGATTTGGACTAGTCAGAACGTAGCCTAAATCTGTGTTTATCCTGGAAAAGCCTTCATATTCCACACATTCAAACCCTGGTCACCTCCTCAGTTTCATTTGCCTTGTTTTTATGCCAAGAATGTCTGGAATTGCTAACTTTACTAATCTTACACACAGCTAAGCATTTTCCTCCACTTAAACAAACCAAGGAAAACCTCAAAAACCTCTTTATCCTCTTTGAAGTTTCAGACAGCCAGCCTTGACATGCAAAGAGATGGTATGCCCTGCAAAGAGATGGTATGCCCATCATTTAGCTGTATGGTGTTTCTCTCTATGGATTAGGAACGTTAAGTTAAAACGTGACCTCTTTTTGCCCACTGTTCACAGAATTAAGGATTATTGTTACAAACTCGGTTTTTAGTAAAATCTGAAATCTCTGATCTAACACAACAAACTGGGTCAGGAGTTTAATAGGAAAAACAAGCACGAACAGGTGAACTTGAGAAGCTAGCTAGAACAGTATAAGCATCCAGTCAGTTATAACCAAGCCACTCCTCAAACATTAGCTGTCTGTGAGGCAACTTCAGGTTCTGATAGACACTGTGTCTCCTTTTCCTTTCCTAATACCACAGTCTATGCTGGATTTATCCAGGACAAAAAGAGCTATGGGGCTTAGGCAGTAACAACACAGAAAAATTCTTCAACACAAAAGGCCAGTCTTGATTTCTTGCCAGGAGTGAGGTGGCCAGAAACTGCACAAAAAACGAGGCCCGGCAGTCTTCAGAACACAGCCGCTTCACAGGGAACTGAGCCAAGGCCACTACAGCTCAATGAAAAAGACTTTCTGTGCTTGGACCACAGACAGGTTACTCAGTAAAACCTTGGCTTGTGACATGCAAGCAGAAAAATGAAAAACACAGGAACCCTGGTTGAAGTATCAATCTGTTGAGCAGACGCATCATGACAGTTATGTAAAAAGAGAATGTGTCGCAGCAGCCAAGAAATGCTCTCTGGCGCTTTATCATGACTTCTTTATTTGTCAGCTTCCTTCGTAGCAGACATTCAGAGCAGCTTACTATTGACAAATAGTGAGTACATGATTCACATTATTAGTTTAAATCAATGAAATTTATGTCATCATTTACTTACCCTCATGATGTTCCCAACCATGTCTTACTCTCTTCATTTTTCATTTTTGGGTAACCTATCCCTTTTATTACCTTAACTGTTAGCATAACAATTTTCATATAAAAGCTCTGTCAAAATCTTATTTTGTAATGACTAAATTCCCAGTCAAAGAAACGCTTACCATCACAAGTGAAAGTTACAGGCTGTTGAGAATCAGATATCTCAATGGATACTTTTACACTGCCCCCATTGTCTCCTCCTGCATCCCTCTGAGTGATCACAGGGCTGAGAACATAGCCAGGATTGGAAGACAGGTCGTTATGCGGGAACTTGACCTCAGTCTGCAAAAAAAGGAAGGACAACACTTTGTGTAAAAGAAGACCTAACCAGGTAAATATGGTGTACCTCAAGGCTCGGTCTCAGGACCTTTGCTAATCATCTTGTATGAGTTGGGTATGATGTATATAGTTAGGAAACATGGCATTAGATTTCATTGTTACATGAGCGACATACAGCTGTACACTTCCTACATTTTACTTGTCTAATTTTAGCTTTTACAGCTTGTAAAAAACAATGAAGTTTTGAGGCATTTCCCCAATTAATCCCTCAAAGCAATATTATCCTTGCTTCTCCTATAGAATCTATAATTACAGTGCTGATTCAGGTATCCTGGGACCTTCTGATGTTAGATTTACAACACAGCTGTAGAAGCAGGACCTCCTTTTTGCTGAGGTTATCCCTTTCAACAGGTAATTCAACACAAAATATGCCTTAAACAAAAAAATCATAACTCACTTTGAAATGTCTTCACAGAACGCTACGACTTCTAGATTCTGGGATTCCTTTTGCTGTAAGACAGAGTACTTTGAGAGTACATTTGCATTTCCCTTACTGACCTGTAAAAAGACAGACATGATGCCATGGTTATACTGATGCGTAGACATTTCGGTCTACTGTCCTGTGCATTCACTTTCACAGATGGTGCCCTTCACATAGGAAATCATTTGTTAAATGTGTTTTGAAAACAGTCTGTATTATGTACAGAAGTATCAAATACTAGTGATTGATGACATTAACATCCCAGTTCAAATGTGGAACAAGACAGTCTGTCTGTTTGGTGAGAGGATACTGAGAATGTGAAGAATGTCTGGAATGCTAAAAAAAGACTTCCTTCGGGAAGGAAATAGGTCAAAAAGGCAGATCAACATGGAAATACTACTAGGAATAAAAGGTACTTTCAGTTCAGTAATGGGTAAAATGTTAGGAAATTAAATAGGAAGATTTGTTTTCTGTTTTAATTACATTTATTATGCAGCCTATATAAATTCAATCTCAACAGTGTCATGAGTACTGGGTAGATTAGGCATTTTTGTGACATTTTCTTAGCATGGTCTCTAATGAGAACATCTCCTCTTACACATTCACCATAAGTAAAATGAAAGTAATAAACAATCAAGAGTGTCATGACTTGTCAATGTGGACAAAAAGAGCAGGTCATGTGTTTTATTGCAGGTTAGACATCCAAGCCTCGGATAAGATGATGGTGTCTGTAGCTTTTTACTAGGCCAGAGCTCTAGGCCTAACCTTAGAGAAAAATGAGATGCCATGTGACACACATTCACAAATTATTCATCCGCTTTTGCTTAGAGCTACAGTTTTACAGTTCTGGCTGCCCTATAAGCAATCTCTCCCAATCTAAACTAACCTCTTCCTCAGGTTAAACGTTTATGACGGAACTGCCAAGAAACAATTTTTTTGAAACTCAGGAATGAGAGGATAGGGGAAGTTGGCTTGCATGAACTTAGTATTTGGTAGTATATAACTTCCTCTCCATTATTGCTGCTAGGAATGGTGATACGCATTAACTAGAACTTCGCTCTCTGACTGACCTGATTATACTTCCAGTAAATAAATGTGACTGTACTTCCGTCAGATAATTTAAGATTCGACTGTCAGAGTGCTTGATGGTCAACAGTGACTAAGAGATTTGTTCAAAGAGCAAATTATTCACAGTTGCATTAAACAAACTTAATTATTGCATGTCGGATAAGCTGACAGTCACACAGAGAGGATGGGATGTTCAGAACACATTTACAAACGCATACAATACAAAACAAAAAACACATGGTTGCTGTGTTAACTAAGAACACTTCATTGTCTGAATACAAGAGTTACAGTGTGGGCTAAGATGCTAAGTAACTGATACATTGGGGATGTCAAAGTACCAACTGATACCAGTCTATCAACAATATCAGCAATAACAACTCGCCTGAGTGACGTCTGACCTACACGTGGCTGCTCTCCTATGCTCACAGGGATATTTAGCACACATAACTGGTCAAAAGTATTGGATCTATCTTTGCATTAGGTCCACAATACACAATACAAGAAATGCCAGTATTAATGTATACTAACAGTATTATTTATTTACCTACTGTTTAAAAGATTGGGGTAACTTTTATTTATTTTTTGAATTAATACTTTTATTCTACAAAGATGCATTAAATTGATTAAAAGTGACTAAAGAAATCTGTTGCAAAATATTTCCTGTTCTTTTGAACTTTCTAATCAACAAACAGCCCTGAAAAAAATGTATCAAAATATATTAAGCAGCAATATTTTTTTTTTATAACATTGATAATAATAAGAAATGTTTCATGAGCAAACTATAACATTGATAATAATAAGAAATGTTTCATGAGCAAACTAGAATGCTCCTAAAAGCTTATATACTTATATTACATTAATAATATACATATTTGTATTTTTTATTCAATGTTTTTGGGAACCAACCTTTTGTATTTCTATGTAAAGTCTTCATGCTATTTTTTATTTCATTGTGTTAATATTTATATTAATATTTAACTTTAAAGAAGGAGTGCATTAAATGGCATATTCATTTTGACATTACACTTGCATTGGTATGGACCAGTGAAATTTTGCCTTTGTGACAACTCAATAACACAAACCTTTTGACACCAGTACTTAATTTGTTTACACCGGTAGATAATGCATCTAGATAGATTAATCTGAGTTTGCCATTATGAATTCTTCAGTAGCATAAAAATATGCTAAAAACAATTCACTCTACTAAACCCAAATACATTCAACCATAGTTAAAGGGATGTTTAACCGCTGGAAAGATGAATGTGTATTTAAATTGGGTCATTTATGTAATCGAAATGTGAAATTATTTTAGAAGTTGCACCAACTTCTAGACAGAAAATGTATTTTTGGCTCATGTGGATGAAAGACAACAACTCCCAGAATGCACTTGCTTCGCTGTCCTACGAGGCCACTCCCAAGCCACGCCTACCGGTTACAGAGGGCAGTATCGGAAGAAATGATACAACTAGGCTACTAGTCGACTCGAAACTGAAAAGACGCCGTTTTATTGTGAGATCCCCCTATAGGCGGGTTGAAAACATGCGAACAAGCTCCTCCTACTGGCTGTAGTCTCTCGCCTCTGGACAAAAAAGCCTCCGATTGACGCAAATTACGATCTTTGCGTCATCTGAGGGGTTTTTTCCAGACACACAATACAGAAATCTCTCGTCTCAGGGGAACATTAGGGAAGGAAGCACTGTCAGTCGAAAATACTACCGGGTTTCTACTGATACAAAGCTTAATGCTCATCGGTGAAATATCCCTTTAATCTTCAAAATGAGAAACCACTTCTGATAATGTGTTGTTGTAACCCAAACCACAAGCACGAAGTAATGGCCACAGTGAATTTACACTTACACCAAGCCTGTTAATACACACAACAACAAACAGGTCTTTAGGGAAGTGTGTGCTGATAAGGGCTGAAATATCCAGGGCTTGTGATAAGAGTATCTGGTGTTGTGTGCGGTGAAGCAGAGTAACTGTACACCAAAGCCAAAGCTCAGATTAGTTTCGCCGCTCTTTCGCACACTCTGAAAGAGGGATACCATGGCAACGGGGAGCTGCAGGCATGTCAGGGAAGAACCCATGGGGCAAAGACAGCTAGCTGGGGCTTGTCTGTGCTAATGAGACCAGCAGCAGTCCTCACTATACACAAAGACAACAACCTATTTGCTCCAGAACACTAGGACTGCATAGTGAGCATGAGCTAGACCCGATATGCGATTCAGATATGTAATGATATTCATTCCTAATACTTGAAATGAGGAAGTGCAAAGACCGAGCCCTTTAACCCTTTATTTTATCATTAAGTGAAAGCTGATCTGTTGTAGAAGTTATGGGTACAAATTCTTCAAGTTCTGTGGGAAATGTATGACAACAGCCAATTGTCCTGGTCAGAAACAAACATAAAGAAACGGGATGTGGGATTTCTGGGGGATGGGGGAAGCACACATTTGCACACCCTCCCCATAAGCAATCAAAGTCTCACTCAATGCGCATTCCTCTCAGGAAGTCATTCTTTATTTTGGCAATCACTGACAACATTTTTAAGGAAAGACCAACGATTAGGAAAAGGGTTAGATAAGACGTGGTAAAATGAAACTTCATCAGCTGAACTTGCCTAGAGTTATAAGAAACCAGCCATGAGGAACAAGACCAAAACAAAAAGAGGCAAATCGCCTCGAGCTTAAAATGTTGCAAAGACGTTCACCACACATGCACGGTATAATAATTAGAAAACCATACGCAAATTTTTAACTGCTACATCCTGTCACATCACAGAGCACTGCTGCTTTCTTAAATACAAGCATCCATGCTAACATGAGAGACACTTACAAAATACTAATGTGTTGATTCGGGGTGGAACACGATGGTCAACTAATCATCTAACTTGTCAATTAGTTTGTTTTTCTTTGTTTTGATATTATTCATTTTTAACTGGCATGCTGTGCTTTTGCTGCTTGACTGGTAAAACACTCAAAAAGTTGCATTTTTAAAGCGTGACAGTTACCGCCATAGGGGCGGTTCACACAGAACAGGTTTTTAACATTTCACTGTATTCATTTTCCATTGCTACATAGTCTATTTTGGAAATATGTGTTGAATACACTGAGAAACATCATATAGAAGTTGTTCACTATATGTGCACTAAACACAACTGGTTTGACACCTGGCTAGGATCATTTCTACTTCCTCCTGCAAACCCAGTGCAGGTTCTCCTAACTCTGCAGAAGAGGATGTGCCAACATGTTATGGGTCGTCATGTTATTTCTCTTACCTGTTTGCCTTGGCTGTGATTCGTTGAGGTTGCAGGTAGACTGAGGGACTGGATTCTTGTTACATCCGCCCCTGTTGATGCTCTTCTTGGTTGGGTTGCCGAAGTCACCTTGCTATTCACCTCTGCCGAGGGACTGCCATTATTCACAACTTCAGGCTCATCCTGAAGAACAGCATCCCATGGGTCTCTAGCATTCCCAGACTTCTCTTTGAAAGGACCACTTGATACAGAGAGTGTCTCCTCTACCTCCACCTCCTTGTGCTTGTTGAGCGGGTCCAGGTCCAGCCACTCAATTTGGCTGATGTTGGGAGTTCTGAGGGCTGAGGCAACGGCTCCAAGGACTTGGCGCTTCCCAAATCCGTTTCCATGCTGGGGACCTGCCGTTCTTCAAGTATTCCGAAGTGCTGGCAATTTTGTCGAACAGCTTGGCCATCTCTGGGGAGACGGCAGGCTGTGAGTAGGCCAGAGCAGCAGGTGGCTGTACGGGTGTAAATGAGAGAAAGGGGGTCGGATGGGCCGACATACTAATAAAGGGAGACATAGCTGGACTAAAGCCATTCTGGAAAGAGCATGGAGGCTTCAGGAAAGGAGCAGAGGGGAAAATGGGAGTCTGTGCATGTGTTGGAGTGGGTGTCCAGTGAAATGAAGAGGGGCTGAACGCATGTCCTCCAGGATACGACGCACTGAGATTGCAACCTAGCAAAGAGGAAGGTCTTGTCATTTTGGTTGTGCCAAAACTGTCATCCAGAAGCAGCTTTTCCAGCTCCTCCGTGGTCAGCTTATCCAAATCGATGTCCTCAAAATTGTCTTTTTGTTCTTTCCTCTGTGTTTCTGATTCACAGAACACAATGAGGTCTTTCTCTTGTCGGCTAGTGGACGTTTGACCCGTTGGTTTGGGAAGGAGATTAACAGAAGACGCTGTGACTGGGAGTGTGTGCACTTTCTCACGCTTAATTTTATCCAAGGCCTCTACCTCCATGCGTAAAGCCTCCTCCTTTCCCACAATCCCTTTGGGCCGGACCACACCGGGAGAGGCTGGCCTGTCAAACTTAAACCCATTGCCACTGGATATGTGGGCCATGGTGTCAGCTTTGCCTTGCTATGTACATGGGGAGACCACTGGTTTCTGACGGGAACTTTACAACAGGTGCCTACGGGAAATTGGAAAATGAGAGAATATTACATTTCACTGTTGGATACTCAGGACATTAATGCTTTCAAAAGATGTATTGCATGTTCAGTGCAAACTATGATGCATTTGTAGTGCTATTTTTAAAGGCATGTGGTCAATATACAGAGTTGCTCTGGGCCATTTTTAACAATCAAATATCCGTTCACAATAGTGTGGTAATATTCAAGGTTCTATCATTCACAGTAATGGACATAATCCATTATCACCAACACTGGCATGACATTTTGTCCCGAATCAAACAAATGAATCCCTTTTGTTCAATTGTTTGTTATGTGAGCCCTAGTAAAACATAAAAAGATGGATGAAAGCAACCCTGCACCTTACACCAGGAAAAAGGGAATTGACTGAAGCTTGAAAAAAAGATGCACAAGGCTGTTACATATGACAGGACCACAGGGCTCTACAGTGCCACCATTTCAGTCGCATTTGTGACTGAAAATGAATGAGTGCGACTGTGAAAAAAATTATTTACCCCAGATCCCATCAGGACCGGGTCTACAGGGGTGCTAGAGGGTGCACCCTCAGCCGAAACTACTAAAAGCATATTAGCTAATTGATTCAGTGCGTATTTGGAGAGCGTCAAATGTTTCGATTTACAACATGTTTTGCAGCGTTGAGCAATGTAGCCAATCACAGACATTTGATCGGGTCAATCACCCATTCACGACAGTCACTCTCTTCGTTCCTGAATGAATCAGCC
>FLSR01000045.1:0-27897 GCA_900092035.1 Leuciscus waleckii
CGCCAGGCCTCGCTCGATAGGCTGCTGCAGTTGCCGCAGAGCAGCCAATAGGCGCGCGAGCTGTCTCGCCTATGTCTGCATTGCTGCTGCAACGCCTTTGCATTATTACAAAATTAAGGATAATTTTTGGCTTCAATATCTCGCGGAAAAGGATTTTCCCCTAGCGTAAGATATCTTACGCAGTACGAGAGACCTCTCGTAAGAGAACACACAGCATGAGATAATTTGTTATTTTTCGCCTGAACCAGAATCTCAAGGGCCCGTTTTCTCTGTTTAGCAGCATGTCTCAGCCTTGCCCTCTTCTCCTCTTTAGCCGCCTGTTTTTTGAGATCCTGAACACTACTGGATCCTTTGCAGTGCATCACTCTCTCCTATCTCTCTGTGCGAAATACAGGGGCTACACTTCTAAACTTCGTTCTACACTTTTGAAGAAGCGCGGATGATCTGAAAACACAGACAAGTAAGCTGGAGTTCCGACATCTTCATTTGAGATTTTCATTGAAAAGATTTTATCACGACCCTACCAGGACATTTGGGCCACATCTGAGGTTTCCTTGTACCTCCATCATCTTCACTGCTTGTATCTGCAGAATAATAGTTGAAGTAATTCAAGTCAAATCACCCTCATTCAAATGTATGGTCTAGATTTGAGTTGTGCGAGTAATCTGTTTATGGTTGAACTGTTCATTTTTAATAACTTAAAGAGTTACTCTTTCCAGCAATTGAAAAAATTAAACTGGCCTTCTTTTAAAAATTCTCATTTATCTTCAGTTTCCCTGTTGCATAAGGGCCCGGTTTCACAGACAGTGCTAAGCTTCAGCTAGGACCAGGCCTTACTTCTTTTATCATATTTAAAAAAATTACATTACTGGTATCTTGAGACAAAACAATGGCACTGACATATTTTAAGATGTCAGTGAAAGTTATTTTAGGGTAAAGGAATAGTCCAACTAAAAATTAAATTGGTTATTTATTCACCCTCGAGTTTTTCAAAACCTGTATATATTTATTTGTTCTGCTGAACAAAGGAATATCTTATTAAGGATGTTTGTAACCAAACAGTTTTTGGGCACCATTAACTTCCACCATTGACTTCCTGGAAGTTTCTGGTTTGTCAAGTAAGATCCTGATAAGCTGGTTCAGGTGTGTTTAATCGGGATTGGAGCTAAACTTTGTAGGACAGTGGCCCTCCAGGAGCAGGATTGGACAGATTGACTAAACTGACTGAATAACTTAATAAAATTATTATGTGAGCTGCATGCACTTTTTTCCGACACTGGAGTGATTCACAATGTATTGCCATATTTTGTGTTTCTGCAGAAGTCAGTCATGTGGGCAACATCATGAGGGTGAGAAAATAAATTGCATTCTTCATTGTTCATTTAAGCAACAAAGCAGTGCAGAATACCTTTAATCTTTAAGAAAATAACTCGCTTCATCGGCGTGTCTTGGTGTGATCGTGGATATTGGGCCTCTTTGGCAGCCTTTTCGTCCTGCTCTGTTAGTGAAAGTGGAGCTGCCCTGAACTTACAGGACGAGTGGCCAAAATATAATTCTGGCGGCCATACTTGTTGCTGACCGTGATTTTTTTTTAGAAAATATGTCACACCCTCTTCAAAATTTGGTGCATCACTGTTGGTTGATGATGACAGAAATAGATTTGTTCCGTCACTGAGCGCACTTGTTGTTCTGATGCTAAATTATGAAATTATAATTTTTCTGCCATCTGATGTGAAGGTGGTGCTGCTTTGTAGGTTGTCCAGTTTGCCACATGACTGCAGTGAATCGTGCCAGGTTTGAGTAAAGGCTTGGTGTTGCCATCTTGAGGGAAAGAGAAAATACACAAAATGCATAAGAATACTTATAATAAACATGTAAAAAAAAAAGATTGGATTTTTTTTTTTTTTTACCCCCTGTCAGGGGAAAGATTGGAATACTTATAATAAACATGTAAAAAAAAAAGATTGGATTTTTTTTTTTTTTACCACCTGTCAGAGGTAATAAAAACAATAATTGTATGTCATTAGTCATAACAGTTATCAGCTCAGCTAACAAAAAGGTTCCCCCTGACGATCAAGGGGACGTTCACAGTTCGTCCAGCGGCCATTCGGGATGTTTAGGACTTTTATTTTATTTTACTTTTCGGCAAGCCAAACAAAACAGACACGTGAGAAATTGTAAGGAACAAAGTACATTTATTTTAATTGAACAATTGTAGCCTAAAGGTGATGTGCTCTTTCCGTGTGTGTGTCTTAAATGTTGTCTTGCAATAAAACCCCAAGCAATCTTTTTAAAGGTGAGGGGAGACTGCATTATGCGTTAAAACTGAAAAGTTTTAACGCATAAGTTTTTATTTAACTTAAAGGGCACCTATTAATTTTTACATGGTGTTTGGATATAAATGTGTGTTGGCAGTGTGTGAACACAATCACCCTACAATTATACAAATCCACCCTCTCCTTTTATTTTAATCCCCATCAACCAAAGTATTTTAACATGCTATAAAAAAAACGATCTGTGGGGTATTTTGAGCTAAAACTTCACATACACACTATCAGCGACTTATTTTACATATTGTAAAAAGTAGCATAGGCTAATAGGTGCCCTTTAACCTAATATTTTAATTTGTAACGTGTGAGTGGGTAAATTTGAAGTGGGTAAATTTGGACAGTTTTTACCCATTGTGCATTTGTGAAAATGCAAACATCATACACCTCGATCTCTACATGTGAGCTCATAATGTAACTTATGTAACTTCGTTTGCATGGCGACTTTAGAGACAGCTTAGAGATCATGTACTCACTGTATGAAAAATACCCTCTATTCTTGTTTTACTGTGACATCAAGTAATGTAAGTTATCTTATGACATTTATAGATTGTTTTGATTATGATCTTTGATATTATTGCAGTGTTTCCCATAGGTTCAGAATTTACTTGTGGTGGGCAGGTGGCACTGTGTGGTGCTTATTGAGCGGGTTGAGAATAAACTAGTCAAACAAAGGTTTATGAACTATTAATTAAAGAAAATACTCAATATCATTAACAAATCATTTAGAAATAATGTGGAAATTCATATTATTACTCTTGCGTGACGTGACGATGGAACTCGCCGAGTTTCGGGGTCCTACGACCTTCCGTCCCTACGGACGCGCGTCCCTTTTTTGTAACCTTTCGACCCCTGTCAGAGGTCAGCTTCTAACATTTTTGAATGGGCCGTCATTCGTTTTAAATTCTAAAAACATGTATTAAACCACCTCTACTGTACTAAGCACACTCAACTGGACACTCAACTTTCACGTTTCAAGTAATTTCAGTGCTTAAAAAAAAAAAGGACCTGTAAGCTAAAAATAAAATGAATAAATAAATACGTTTCTGTTCCTATGTCATTTTCATTAAAAATCAGACACCAAATATAAAAACTAGATACTGTAAGCTTTCAAATGATTTAGTTTGTCAATATTACTTTAGGTTTAGACTAAGATATAATTGTTTTAAATGTAAAACGGCCAAAATTTTGCTGTGACCTTCCGGAACCTTATTCAGGGGATCTTTCGACCCCTGACCCTACCTCATCCCACGGGGCATCAGGTGGGCCCTCGGCCTGAGAGAAGTCGAAGGGGACGGCTGGCTTAAAGAATAAAAAACTTAATGTATAACACCAAACATTTTGCTGTGACCTTATGGTAAGATTTAGGCGGAAAATATTTATTTATATATATTAGGGGTTGCACGACTACTGATTTCTGCTAGTTGATTTCTTATCAAAACAATTCTCGAGTTACTCGACTACTCGTGGTTCATGCTACTGTAAATTAAAAGACATGAAATAGTTCTTATCAATAAATGTTTATTAATTCATAGCCTAATGCAACAATTACATAAGTAAACTCTCAAAACATAATAATTATGACATTACATATTTAAAATTTCATGTAACAGAGTAAAGCCAAATAAATAACCGTTTCTGCCTTTCATTTCAAACGCAATGTCCGCTTTAGGGGCTGTTCAATCACATATCACGTCTTTTGAGCACTCAAGTTTGTTATTTCAAATGCAGGTGTGCGGCAAGCATGCTCATAATAGTCGCGGAGCGCTCATTTTTCCAGGCGCGCCTATGCCATGGCGAGATGAAAACATCTCAACTTTTCAGAACCGCAGGTATGGACAAAAACCAACCAATAAGCTTGCATTTCCGTAACAATATCGAAAGCTCGGCCGAACAGCTGATCATAGCTGTACAGGGCGGGTTTTTATTTCTCATCTCTATAAATATATCTAGTAGTAAAGCTAATGCAAGGGCTAGAAATCATTAATCCTTTGCTGATACTTCCTTGTCATCATGGAGAGCGCAGTTCATGGTTGCATTGCAAAGACAGACCGCAACACTAGACGTGATATGTGAACGGCCCCTTACAGAGTTGGCAAATTACAATATTTTTGTCATCCTTGATGAAATACTTACACACATCTGATGTGTGGTGTCTGTTGGTGATGTTCGCCATTTTGAATTCATTTATGGTTAATGGGCGCTCGAGTAGTCGATTGTTTCCGACGGCGCTGACTAGTGGTTGAAGTAGTCGATCTCTCGACTACTCGACTAGTCTGTGCAAGCCCTAATATATGCAGTTTATAATACAAAATAATTGCACAATAACGCTTTATGAGCAGTGTGTACTGTGAAGTAACCGGACTGTACTGTACTGTACTGATCAAGGCAGAAAATTGTACATAGATACAATTTATAATAACATTTAACTGCATAAATTAAGATTGATATGTTAGACTCGAGTATCTCACCTTTATAGTCTTGAGTCAGCGTTAATGATCTTCTCAACAAAATGGTGGTTGCTACACTCACTTTTTTTGACCCAATAGCAACCCTCTTTAACACTAGGGGCCCTATTTTAACGATTTGAAACGCAAGTATCAAGCACGAAACGCAAGTAACTTTGTGGGCGGGTCTTGGGCGCTGTTGCTATTATACCGGCGGGATAAATGACTGTTGCGCACGACGCAAATCTAAAATGGGTTGGTCTGAAGTAGGTTCATTATTCATAGGTGTGGTTTGGGCGTAACGTGAAATAAACCAATCAGAGCGACATCTCACATTCCCTTTAAGAGCAGGCACGCTTGTTCCATGGCGGACTGATATTATAACGGCGGATTTGCCAGGCGCGTGCCGGAGGGTTCACAGCCGAGGAGACCGACGTTCTCGTCAGGGCCGTAAAACACAGAGAAGTGACATTGGGAATGGAGAAACACACCCAAATTAGCTTCGGTTAAACAGGTGTATAACAATTTGGGTAAATGTTAAAGCTAGATTTATGCCTATTTTTTCACATCTTCATGGACACAACAATGATTTCCCTCATGTGTTAATATTTTTCCTTGTAATAATGTATGGTTATCTAAAAATGAGAACTGCTGCGTCTGTGTGTAGATGAGATAAGCAAAGTGCATGCGCGTTGTGCACACACTACATTGGTTATGGCCAAGCATGCGCCCTTAAAATAGCATATGAATAACATGCGCAACGCGCCATTTAGACTAGGTTTTTCCTGGTCAGTGGCGTAATTGTTTTCTAAACTTGCAAAATACCTTTGCGCCGTAACACGCCTCCTCTTTGCGCTGAACCGCCCCCGGGAGCGCAAATGCATTTGCTAGTTTACCGACGTGCGTCTGTGGAGGGAAAAGTCCGCTGTGCGCGGGTGCAAAATAGAAATGATACATGGGTGGTTGACGTGAACTCAAATCCAAAGTGGAAAAACATTTTTTTCTAAAATGTTTGTCAAATGTCTTATAATTATATTGCTTAATATGTGAATAACTCAAAACTGAATGTGTCCCTTTCTAATTCCTTATTTATTTTGCATTTTATTAACTTTTTTGTGTGGTAGTCCCAAATATTGTCCACCGGTGTGACAACATTTTTTATGTTAATTTTTAATTCAGAGATTGTGTGACAGATAAGACAAATATGCACAATCCTTATCAATTTGTCCTAATTACATTCCCACATCAAAAGTAACCAATAAAAATTCACAATCATGTTATTATCCCACTATAAGATGTACACATAGGGACTTTACCCAAACGTCTGGATTATATTCATTATAATTAGTATAAAACCTAATGAAGCTTCATTTCATCCTTATATGTGCATAGTGATGATATCATTATTATACTATTCAACACCTTTTACTAAATTGTGCATTTAAATGCCTTTTCCACTTATAATTCAGTTTGTCACACCAGAGGACATTTCGTCACATCATTGGACAACAAAAAGTACCGGTATACCCCTGTTTTGTACAAAGTCACATTTATTATTTCTTGTTCAAATAATTAAAAAAAATTCATTAAAATAAAGTTACAACTTCAAGTTCAAATGTGTTTTGTACAATAAAGTCAGAAGAAAGAAGAAGAAACCAACATTCCCATAAAAAAGACCTGGGAGCCATCGTAACATTTAGCAACATAACATGAACATGTTAAATTGACCTGGCTTATTACTTTTCTTGTTCAAAAATTCACTAAAATAAAAAGGTAAGTTTTAAGTTAAAAGTTATACTGGATAAAAAGTTAAAACTACTGTTCTCTGTATTTAATTCAGTCATATTTTTAGTACAACTCAAGTAAAATAATTTTTTTAATAGCCATAGGGCCACCTTGTCACATTTCATAACCATAAATGGAATTGACCTAAATAAAACAGCAAAACATCCTGTGGTTCTTAAAAATAATTCATAGTAAATTGATTATTTTTTTTAGGAACTGTGCTGTACAACAGAGTACACCATGAAATACAAACAAATAAAATAAAAAAACAGTAGTGTTTTTAGAGTTTAAACGAACAGCTCGCGGGACGATTCGGGTGCTAGGCTATCATCCACTCGCGAGACAGAGGCGCTGGCCCCCTCCTAGCCCTTCGCGCTTAAAAACGTCACCGCGTCCGCGGGAGATGGCTTTGAAACCCAGACACCAAAATCAAGAAATAAATAACTATGGCTAACATTACAAGAAACATCAATGCTCGAAATCACTGCCCCCACTGCTAAAACAAATCTTAAAGGAAACACTGCAATGACATTCATATTACACACAGGTTGGTTTTTAAGGCTGGTTCTATATTTTTTTTTTTTTTTACATTATCAGTGATAAATGTAAAGACACCACCACCGGTCAAGATGACCTCCACAACAAGGCCGCAGCCAGACAACCTTCTACTCTATAGGAGGGAGACAGAGGGATTGAGTCAGACACTTCAGCCACCCGAAGCACCATGCTGCAGACAGAGTTCACCTGCTCGTGGGTCAGTCGAGCCCCTGGCAGAGATGGAGGGAATTCCTGGCCCCCCTCCACCTGTTGCTGCAGAGGAGAGACCACAAAAAGAGGCCGCAAATCCTACTTATAGCTCGGATCCTGCATGTTGGGATAAAATTGATGAAGACATGAGGGCATATTGGATTAAAATTGGACATGAAAGTTGCAAGAACAAAGACGCAGATGTTGCTGCCTCTGAAAGACAACATAAACACCAAAAGAGATACTTTTCCAAAACCCTGTTTAATAGAAAGCTGGCAAATGGTGAAACTCAGCCAAGAGAATGGCTGCTTTATTCCCCCTCAACAGGCACCGTGTTTTGTTTTGCGCGCAAATTATTTGGGGACAGTGATATTCAGTCTGCATTGACAGCAGGCTATAGTGACTGGAAAAATGCAGCTGTCCGCCTAGCTGAACACGAGGGATCAGAGAGCCACAGAAAGGCAATGCTCGCGTATGTTACACGCTGTGCAGATGGTGGGTGTATAGATTCAGAACTAAAAAAACAATTTGACAATGAATGCGAATATTGGACCGAGGTTTTAAAGAGGGTGGTTGCGGTGGTGAAGTTTTTAGCAGAGCGAGGACTACCACTTAGTGAAGTTTTGGGGAAAACGGATAATGGGAACTTTATGGGTGTGCTGGAAGTTATCAGTGAGTTTGATCCCTTTTTGAAAGCACATATAGAAAAATATGGCAATGCTGGAAAGGGAACTCCATCATACCTCTCATCGACAACATGCCTAGAATTTATTGAACTGATGGGGGAACAGGTCCTCGCAGAGATCATCTGTCAAATTAAAGTGGCAAAGTACTTCTCGATCAGTGTTGATTCCACTCCTGACGTTACACACACTGACCAGCTCACATTTATCATGCGATATGTGACACCTGATGGCTGCATCACAGAGTCATACAGGAGAGTCGCTTTGCCAGTCTGTGCTTGGTGTTTTACAGGACATGGGCATTGATATAGGTAACTGCAGAGGCCAATGTTACGACAATGCAGCCAACATGTCTGGTGTTTACAGTGGCCTACAAGCTCGTATCAAACAAGTAAACCCATTAGTCGAGTGGGTACCGTGCGCTGCACACACACTAAATTTAGTCGGTGTTAATAGTGTTAACTGCTGCCTTGAGACGGAGGAATTTTTTTATTTAGTGCAGACACTTTTTAATTTTTCCTCCAAATCCACATCCCGTTGGCAGACAATCACAGCGGGTTTACTGCCAAATGACAACCAAAGGATCGAAACTTTGAAAAGCCTTTCAGACACTAGATGGTCAGCTCACGCGCAAGAGACAAAAGCACTGCAACAGAATTATTCCAGAATCCAGGAGTCGCTGCAAAAGATCAGTAATGACACAACTCAATGTCTTACTACACGGGATGAAGCCAGGACACTGTATATGAAGATGGACAAACAAGAGAATGCCATTCTGTGTAATATGTGGAACAACATACTGCAGCGTTTCCACAAGACTAGTACTGCTTTACAGGGAGTTGACCTGGATTTATGCAATGCTGTTAGTTTGGTCAGCTCGTTGAGGGATTATGTAGCCAGCCTCCGAGAAGATTTTGACAAGTTTGAGAGTGATGCAAAAAACATGTCTCCATCTTTGTCCCAAGACTACAAAGTGGACACGCAGAGACACAGGAAAAGGAAAAAACAAGCGGATGAATCCAGTGAACCGGACTATGTGCGGTCAGGCCGCGAAAAATTCAAAACAGCTGTTTTTATTGCCATCATAGATCGTCTAGTTGCCGAGCTGGATAGGAGGTATCACTCCTACAAAGGAATTCAGCAGACATTTGGGTTTCTGAATGAGATCACATCCATCCCCCTACAAGATCTACGTATAGGAGCAGCAAATCTGCAGAAAAAATATGCAGGTGATCTAGAGGAGGATTTTGTGGACGAAATTGGATCACCATGAACACAAAAATGTAGCGTCACGTCAACCACCCACATGCGTCGGTGTACAAAGTCAATTGGGCTGGGTGCAAGATAAGGCCCTAGAAGTGCCATGGCGGTCATTTAGACCGTTTTGAATTTTATATCTGCAATAACTTTGTTGAAAAAATAAATAAAATCCTGCTGGTACCTGACTTTTCCTAAAAGTGTCTGTATTTTAATTTAAAATGTTTTTCATATAAATTACACATAAGGCAAAAAAAAACAAATTAACATATTTACCTATTTCGGCCATAGACGGTCATATTGACCGCACTGAATTTCACGGTATTCTTTTGTTACATTTCCCGCGGTTGACCTTTGTCTCTCAGCAACTCGCAGAGGAGCTGAGAGCACAGTTCATGGAGGACAAAAGCAGTATGTAGGCCTATGGCAGTTGGCACAAGGTTCCAGTCAGCAGCAGAAGCAACCACCGCAGCAGACACCAAAGCGGAGGCAGTGCCAGGAGAAGCTGCAGTCAAAACAAAACTCACGACACCTGCTGCAAATCCGTGTGTGGAAATTGTGCGAGGAGAAGAGAGGTCACTTGCCTTGACTGTGAAGCTTAAATAGCCAAGCATTATATTGATGTAAATAGTTAACACAATTTGTAATATAGGCTAGTGTTTTTATGTTTCTGTAGCCTACGCTTCCTTCTTGGTTCTTCTTTGTTTTGTTTTAGATCAGCTCGTTTCCAGCTTTTTCTATTAGCCTATTTTCTCTGTTATTATATTAAAATAAAATGTTTTATAATTAAATAAGATACTTTTAGTTGTTATTATCTTGTTCTGAGTTATGTTGAATGGATATGGAAATATAGCCGTTGTGAATATGCGATAATTACGGTAGGCTACTAATGATATTATTATTTATAAATGTATAATTAAACTTGTTTAAATGTACAGTTTGGTGTTGTTTGTTTTTTAAAAGATATCCTAATACAATAAAGGCATTAATCTCTCAAATGGGTTTTATCATTGAAAATATAGAGTTTGGAATCTAGCGGTCAAAATAACCGCTTGCGGCAGTTCTAGTAGTTATGGAATTCTGGCACTTCTAGTGTTAATAACCATGCCAACAAATCACCTGATTCATGAACAAGGAACGCCCATTAATCTGATTTGCCCTGCCCACTTTTAAAAGAATTTTTTTCCATTATTTATTTTAAATGTGTTTATGCATTTTTTTTGCATAAAAAAAAGACAAGACAATAGGTACTTTTCAAACATTTATTATAACAAAAACACATTACAATGGAACACATTAAAAACAACACATTATAAAGGAAAAACACATTTAAAATGGGAACACATAAACAGAACTAAAACAATTGTGTTTGTTGTGTGACTTCAATGGGGACAGCTGGATCATCGCGTACTTAAGGCTCAGGTTTGAAGGAATGAAGACCCTCGGACGGCGCATCGCTGGGCTCAGCCCCTCCTGCAAAGACCGAGAAAGGCAAAGAGTCAACGAACACGCCCACTTATCAGACAAACGTTAAATAGACCCACCAGAAGATGGACTTACTGAAGCGGACTCCCTCGTCTCCGGGTCCTCCTCTGCCATCTGCGGAGGGATGGCGGTGGGGGTCGGCCCGGCCGGCCACTTACGGGTCCTCCTCGCCCCCTTTGGCCCGGAGGAGGTGGCGGGGTGCTTCGGGGTCCCCGGGGGGGGGCTTCCTCACCCACCTCGGCTGCCACTTGGCATCCAGATTGAGGGCGTAGAATCTGTCAGCCGAGGAGGTGTCGTGGCACATGAACTGTGCCACCTTGTGCCTGTCCCCGGGGCTGTGGGTGTTCTTGGCCTGTACAGAGAGAGGAAAGCATAGTTAGAAACAAACACACGCACGTCAGAAATTCACAAGGCAGAAACACAGAGAGAGATAAAACAATTCACATTGATCACGAAGCAACCGTCCATGGTGGCCTTCTGTGCTGCTCCACCTCCCCAATGGTCATGTTTTGGAACACCCCACCGCGATGACCATTGCCGTCACATTTCACTAGACTCATAATAATTCATAATGTATTTGGCTGCAACAAAAGATAATCAATTAATCTGTAAATTATAAAAAGGCACATTTTATTTCTTATATTTTTATAGAAATAATATTGTATACTACATCTTGCTGTGTATATATATATATATATATATATATATATATATATATATATATATATATATATATATATATATATATATATATATATATATTAAGTGACATTAAGTGACAACTTGGATATTTTAGTTATTTCAACTAATTAAATCCAGGAAAGTTATTATAACGCATAATTTTAAATTAGAATGAAAACTGACAATCTAAAAATAAAAGCTAATTTAAGATATTAATTCATACTATAATGGTAGACAAATAATACTAAAATAACACTGGCAAGTATGAGCCCAACTGAAGATTTTGCCAAAAAAATGCCTAAACCGTGCACATGAGGGGAACAACATGGATTTTGGATATGTGTTTCCAAACAAGAGATTCATGAGATGGTTTCAATCTGCTAGTTGTAGTCATGCTTTCAATGTCACTTTTGGTCCAGGAGTAAAAAAATCACCTTGGGGGGTAATTTCCATTGGGTTAGAAAATAAAGTTGAATCTATTCTAATCTTAAATCTGCAGGCTGAGCCCAGCAATCCTTCATAAACAGGGCCCAAATACACCATCCTCCTCACAGGTCACAGTGAAAGTTTCGTAACACAGTCATCTATATTTCGTCAGGAGAGAGGAGACAAAATTAGAATTAAATTTTAATGATACACTGTTAACAATTTTCTTGTATTTTTACAGTACAGTACTAGCAGCACGGTTGCCAGCAAGTTACTGTATTTTGATTTACAGTAATTGTACTGTAATTCAATGTACAGTACACACGAACAGTTCTGTAAACTACAAAACAGTACTGTACTGTATTTTTACTGTATTTTGTCCCCAAAAATTCTGCTTCTGCGTAATTATACGGTATTGTACTGCAATATCTATATTTATACATTATTGCTAAAATTATCATTTTCAAATTACTAATAATGATATTATATTTATATAATATGTAGTTATTACAGTATATAAATCTATAGGTAATAATATTATAATGCAACTTCAGAATAACTGCAAATCAAAAGACAATTCAAACAATGTTCTTGTAAAAAAAAAAATTGTATTCATCAATTACTGTACGTTCACACCGCCACCGGCGAGAGCGGCAAAATTCGCTCTCGGCGCCCTGCCAACGACGCCGGAGAAAGATTCGGGGACGCTCTGATGTAGATCGAAGGTGTGATCTTTTTAAACCAATGTTTAAAGGATTGCGTTCTCTGGAATACTCTCAGGCGGAGGACTTCTACATTCTGATTGGTTGCCGCCGAACCGCATCATAGCTTATTACCATAAAGTTGACCTGACTTCAACTCTCCTCGCCGCTATATATAGGTGTGTGTGTGTGTGTGTGTGTGTGTGTGTGTGTGTGTGTGTGTTTTGGGTATCATATTTCATAGATCAAGTTTTTATAGCTCATATACTGTATGCAATTCAATGATAGCCTGTTGTGTCATATTTGTAATTTACATTAACATGAAAAATGCAAGTAAATAAATAAATAAACATTAATAAATGATGTATAATAATGAATGTATACTTTATATATAAACATTAAAATTAACAATAAAAATGCAAAAGAATAATGTATGATAATTACCATTAATATTAAATTTAACATGAATAAATAAAGTATAATAATTCATGAATAATATATATATATATAAACATTAAAATTAACAATAAAAATGCAAAAGAATAATGTATGATAATTACCATTAATATTAAATTTAACATGAATAAATAAAGTATAATAATTCATGAATAATATATATATATATAAACATTAAAATTAACAATAAAAATGCAAAAGAATAATGTATGATAATTACCATTAATATTAAATTTAACATGAATAAATAAAGTATAATAATTCATGAATAATATATATATATATAAACATTAAAATTAACAATAAAAATGCAAAAGAATAATGTATGATAATTACCATTAATATTAAATTTAACATGAATAAATAAAGTATAATAATTCATGAATAATATATATATATATAAACATTAAAATTAACAATAAAAATGCAAAAGAATAATGTATGATAATTACCATTAATATTAAATTTAACATGAATAAATAAAGTATAATAATTCATGAATAATATATATATATATAAACATTAAAATTAACAATAAAAATGCAAAAGAATAATGTATGATAATTACCATTAATATTAAATTTAACATGAATAAATAAAGTATAATAATTCATGAATAATATATATATATATAAACATTAAAATTAACAATAAAAATGCAAAAGAATAATGTATGATAATTACCATTAATATTAAATTTAACATGAATAAATAAAGTATAATAATTCATGAATAATATATATATATATAAACATTAAAATTAACAATAAAAATGCAAAAGAATAATGTATGATAATTACCATTAATATTAAATTTAACATGAATAAATAAAGTATAATAATTCATGAATAATATATATATATATAAACATTAAAATTAACAATAAAAATGCAAAAGAATAATGTATGATAATTACCATTAATATTAAATTTAACATGAATAAATAAAGTATAATAATTCATGAATAATATATATATATATAAACATTAAAATTAACAATAAAAATGCAAAAGAATAATGTATGATAATTACCATTAATATTAAATTTAACATGAATAAATAAAGTATAATAATTCATGAATAATATATATATATATAAACATTAAAATTAACAATAAAAATGCAAAAGAATAATGTATGATAATTACCATTAATATTAAGACATTGTATAGTTTTGACAAAAGTGTTTCATTTTGCAAATGATCTGAGGTGTTGTGCTACTTTGGTGTAGTGTTGTGCTAATTGTGTGAAGGGTTTTGAAAAACCGGGCCCTGTTTTCAAAATTGTGCTTAAGCAATTGAAAAAAACTGTAAAAGCAGTGCTCATTAAATCAGTGTATTATGTTACCATTAAAGATGTGCGCATCAACCGTCGCCGAGTCCGCTGTTGAAGGTGACGATCATCCATTTATAATCAGGCGTAACAACACAGAATAATTGTAATTTGACCATCGGGTGCGGATACTTAAATCAGAGAAAATTATTGGGGCGGGTGGATGATTTGTTTTTGGCTGCAGATTCAGGTGACGTTGGAGCTCATCCGCGCATCTCTAAAGGGACTACTTTTCGTATGAACATGAATATACACAAATTATTTATACACATACATACAGTACCGGTTCACAAGTTTGGAAACATTAGGCCTACTATTTTTAATAATCAATTGGATGGAAGTTCGAACATTTAAATGCACTGAGTCCGTTTAATCACCTTCTAAATTAATGTGCTTTCTTCACTGAAACACAGAAAAACAGGCATGGAAAGGGATAGGGCTCAGTGCATATTTCTTTAGATTGTTGTAGATTTGTAAATGAATGTGTCCCGTGCACTAAAGTTTTTTCTCTCTCTCTCTGTTGTGTGAGTTTCTGATATTGAAGGCGTGGTGAAAAGGTGAGAGTTGCGCCATTGGTAATAGTTGGACCATATCATTGGTAGCCACAGCACCACTTTTAGTGATGCTGTTGAGTTGAGTTAATTTCAAAACAGTAATGAAACACTCTCTCTAGCTACATCTACATTAATCAAGAAACATTTGAAAACATAGTTTTAATTTTAAGATGTTCTCAGACTACAGTATCGTTCCAGCATTTTCCAAAAGTTTCTTGTTCACACTAAGGTGTTGGAAGACTCTTATTCATGTTTCTGCGCATGCTGTAAAATGTAATAAAAGCTGATAGTGAGATACGAGAGACCAGAAATAGCTGTTTTCTCAGGACCAAAAAAAAATGTGTATGGAAGGAAGGCCAAAACATAAAATAAAAAGCGTTTCAAAAGTATCTGGATTAATGTAGACGTAGCCCCTCTCACATACACACTACCACTCAATCACATTATCTTGCATACAGAGTCTTGCAAACTCCCTCCACAAACATGCTCTGCCAATTTCCGCTATTCTGATATTAGTAGTCTGTTTCATTACTTAAGGTTTTTTTTTTTTTTTTGACAGATGCCTTTTCAAGATAAACCCCAAGAGATCGAAAGTGGAGAAGAGCACTTCCAAGAAAGCAGCTGATGGTCAGTCCACAGCATGTCAAACTACGCTCCTGAGTACTTTTTGTTATCTGTGGACCAAGTCATAGTTAACAGCCACATCACCAGGTTGATGTTTGCCTCATACAACTGCTTGAACATTTCATACCCAGCAGACCAAGGAGCAACCCTGGAGTTCTCGCAAAAGTAAAAAGCAGCAATGTCAGTCAACAACTAGGGCTGGGACGATACACCTATCTCCCGATTCGATATTATCACGATACTTGGGTGCCGATACTGCAATATTGCAATTCTTCTTTTTTTTTAACACTAGACCATGGGGAAAAGTTAAATCATACACTTATACAGACTGTACATGATGTATAAGATGAGTCATATTTACAAAATCAATTCATCACATTTTTCTGACTTATTTTAGAAGCATCATACAGTATTACATTCTCTTTAATAAATGATTCAATAACAAATTAATTTTTTAACAGTCACTTGTCTCCACCTTGTGGCGAAACAATGTAATCGATAAATGCGTTATTTTAAACACCAAGTTTTTATCAAGCTGATTTACTCTATCGCTATCGTAGACATCAGTGTTTATATTTGAACTTTAAACTTTTATCCCAGTACTTCTATGATAATTTGAACTATTGTATCACAGAAATTATGTACTATGAGGAAAAGACTGCCGTTTCATGACAACTCTCTCTGGGTCACGGCAGCGCCAACACAGATTTGAATGTTGCAATATATCAAAGGTTTAATAAACAGACGAAATGGAAGAAGATCGCGTGGGTGTTTGAATTGAGATCACAGTCTTTTAAAGATGAATCGTGCAGCTCTACTGTCTTATCTCTCTCTCAGCTTATGAGTAGCGCTGCTCGTCGTGTCAGGTCAGGTCAGGTCAGGTTCCTTTATTTGTACCCGTAGGTAAATTAAGTTCCAGAGAACAAGTTTAGGCTATTTCTCAAACATATAAACGATAACACCATACAAACAGAACAAGACACTAAAATCACACTAAAACAATTTACTCCATCTTAATACTATTCATAAAATTAATCACTACTGGAACAAAGCTGTTTTTGTCTCGTTTTGTTGTACACTGCAGTACTCTAAACCGTCGATTGGACGGCAGATACTGGAACTCATAATACAGCGGATGCAGCTGGTCACTCAAGATTGAAATACCCATGCGCTGTACCTGCCTGGTATACAGCGAGGCTGGGTTCAGTAGTGGTTCCCCAATCAACCTACTGGACCATTTCACAATCTGGTTAATCCGAGTTCCGGCTCTTTAAAGTTAAGTTCCCGTACCAAGATACCAGAGAAAAGGAGAGTACAGATTCAATAAAAGCACGATAAAACATACTCAACAGTGTTTTCTCAATTTTGAAATTTACACAGTTTCCTTAAAAAGAACAGACGTTGATGCCCCTTTTTACACACCGTTTCACAGTTGGCTTCAAAACTCAGCTTTGAATCAATGATTGTCCCAAGGTATTTGTAAGACTGCACACACTCCACACTCGTGTGAGGGCTTTTCAATGCATTCAATCTCACAACGCTTTCACGCGCCCACTTAAATTACGTCACTCAACACTCAAAGATAACGACACATTCCATCCTCTGTTGAAACGAAAGTAGCTAACTTCTGTCAACCTCATCTATAAGCAAGGGCAAAAATAAAGAATTTAATTTGAATTAATATCAATTCTGTAATAAAAAAATTAAATAATTGCGATACCTAGGTGAATCGATTTTTTTCTCCCAGCCCTATCAACAACCTCTTCTTTCTTTCTCTCTCTCTCTCTCTCTCTCTCTGTGTGTCTCTCTCTCTCTCACATACACACACACAACGTTCTCTCAATCACTCTCACATGCATCCTCACATACACACATCCTCACACTCACTCTCTCAAACACACCCTCACATACACTCTCACACACAAAACATCCTCACATACACTCACAACATACACTCAACATACACATACACTCTCTCTCACACAGAACACATGCACATCTTTGTTGCCAATGTCCACTACAAGCATCCCCTGTGAAAATTCCAACTATTCTGCTACTTCTATTGCTAATATCCTCCTGAGACCCAGCCCATTGACTTATGTCCACGGTAGTGGACATTTGAGTTTCATCCCTCTCCTTGGAATCTTTTGTGCAAGTATCTTAATTCCTGCTGTACTGTACAGAGGACATCCTGGGCTTTTCAGTGATATGTTATTTGATTGGCTGGGAGGCTGGGAACCCCCTCTATCTTTCAATCCAAAATGGACGGCATAGGAACAAGCACATTTTATGGAAAGATAAGAGGTGAGTCAAATATTGTTTGTCTATGGTTTTGTTACTATGATAATCATATATTTTCTTGTTCATTAAGCTGTTAGGAATCATATATTTAGTTCTGATAGCAACCACATTATGTATCTTTTGAAAAAATTTGCCATTTTATGAATGTCAATTATAGTGGACATCAGGACTATCTTCATGTAAATAATGACTCCACATAGTTATAGGAAACAGAACTGAAGCAGAAAGAATTCTTTACAAAATAGTCGAGGGAGATTCAGATTTAGAGTTGTCAGATGATGAGAGAGATGAGGATGAGTTTCAACCAGTGAGAGAAGACGGTGATGAAGAAGAGGAAGACGATGCAACAGGCTCAGTTGAAGGGACAGATGCAGACACAGACACAATACAGACAGGGATGAGCAGGAAACTCGACGCCCTCTGTGGGCCAGAGTAATTTGTATGTTTGATGCAGTTCCACAATTTTAAATTCAGCTGCATTGAGTATTTAAACTGTTCTTTGTGATCGCATGCTTAGCTTCTATCGTATGTCAAGCAGGACCAAGAAATGGACATTGCGTGTGATCAGTCACTTCTTTGTTGTTGCCATCACAAACTCCTGGATACAATACAAGTCTGACAGCAAAGCTCTGCACAGATCATCCAAGAACACACATCAATACCTGGACTTCAAATTAGTCCTAGCTGAAGAGCTGTTGGAGAGTCCGGAACTGGATAACAGCTGTGAAGAGAGTGAGGATGAGTATGAGCCACCATCTAAAATGAGGATCCCACAACCAGAGCCATCTGTGCGCAGACTAGGAGCCATGCACATGCCTGAGATGATGGATACCAAGCATGCCGAAAGATGCAGAAATAAGGGCTGCAAGAGCAAGACGTACATGAGATGTACCAAATGCAAGATGTTCCTCTGCATTACCAAAAAGAGAAATTGCTTCCAGGACGATCACCACTAACAAAGAACATACTAAGAACAAAATGAAGAGTGAAGGAAAAAGTAGATTGGATTCAGTTTGATAGAAGGAAAAAATCCACAAAAAATCAGTTTCACATTAGTTCTACCAGAAAGACTCGGGATAACTAATACTGTGATGATGAACATTTATTTAAGAGCTCAGCAAACAATCAAGTTCTTTGGCGTAGTCCCCATCCGTAACTCGCATTCCGAGGGTACGGAATCTGCATATCCTGCCTGAAGACGAAGGTGAATACTTTACCCCTGCGAAGTAAGGAAGGGGGCCATCTGGTGGTGGTGGGGTGGAAGGAGGAAAAGGACGTCCTGGCGTCTTCAGGATGGAGGGGAGAGCCCGTCTGGAGGTGTTGGGGAGGATGGAAGGGTACTCAAATTATCCTGTTGTCCACTACAGTGGACATGCTGTAAAAATAAATAAAAATTAAAATTTGTAAATTGTAGGATGTTTTTTTTTTTTTTTTTTCCCCAAACCGGGATGGAAATCAAAAAAAAATTACCCTAAGCTGGTATGGAATCACAAAAAAATATGATAAGGAAAAAAAAAAATTCCTTGATTCTCAGGAGGATATATTAAGAGCATATTATACAGTCCATGATTTATTACTGAGGTTTCTTTTTTCTTTTCTTTTTCATTTGACAGATGCCATATCAAGATAAACCCAGAGAAAGGATCAAAAGTAGAAAAGAGCACATCAAGAAAGCAACTGGCAGTCAGTCCAAAGGTTCTTTCACTGATCAACAATTGCGGACTATGAATGGATGGAATAAAAACTTTTGGAAGAGTGTCAAATCTCCCTCCATTACCTTGCAGAAATTCTTGGCAGTGTCACAGACTTTGAAACCACTTGTTTGAAAACTTTTTTTCATGGTTTAGTTATTTGTTTTTTTTCATGACTCATCTGATTGAGGACTAATTTATCTGTTGACAAATTTTTATATTGGTGTATTGTTCGAGTTATGTACTTAATTTTTATATTGGTATATTGTTGATTTATTAACTAATTTTTACATTGTTGCAGTTGTGAAGTAAGTCATTTTTGGAAATAACTAAAAAACACTCTTTTGCACTTGAGGCTGATTACTTGAATTGTTGCAGTGTTCAATTCTATTGGTAATTTCATGGTTTTTACATAAATTTCCATAATTTTTTTTTACAGTGTAGAGTTTCTGCATCAGCAGGAAAATGAGCCAAGCCAAGATGTTTCCTGAAGCAAATACTAGCAGCATTGTTTTAAGGTTGCCACTGCATAATCAATATGAAGACTTTAGGGAATATATGAAGGATGTGATTGTACAAGCGCCTACATTTGGGGTAATACACTCTAAAAAATAATTGGCTTAGTCAATTTCACAGTAATAGTTAACTTGATTAACTTAATAAAATCTCTGAGTATCATTTACTTGATGGTTTGAGTTGAACATACCATGAACAACATAATTAGCTATAATAATTAGCTCTTTAACTTGCACTATGTTTTTATAATATCCTATGACAACGCTCTCATCAACTTAATAATAACTTTATTTTTATATAGCGCCTTTAAAGCGCTTTACATAATAGAACAAACAAATTAAAATACAACACACAAGAGAGAAAAAATCTAATTTAATAAAAAATAAATAAACGATAAAAATACATTTTATTTATATAAATGTAAATTTAATAATATAAATATAATATTTAAAATAAAAAGTCAAGTAAAAGCTAACAAAAAAAAATTTCATTTTTAAATGAGATTTGAAATTACTTAGAGTCTGTGCATCTCTGATATTTGGAGGGAGTGCATTCCAAAGCCTAGGAGCGTAGGATTAGAAAGCACCGTCCCCTACAGTAAGCAACCGAGTCTGTGGGACTGCCAATAGACCAGCTTGTGAGGAGCGTAAATGACGCATGGGTGTGTATAAAGTTAAAGGCGCAGACAGACACTGAGGTGCCAGACCATGCAGTGCCTTATATTGGAGCATAAGGATTTTAAAATCAACTCAGAACCTGACCGGGAGCCAGTGCAAGACTTTAAAATCTGTGTAATATGCTAATTTCTCCTGATTCCATCAAGATCCTAGCAGCAGAATTTTGTACACATTGTAGTTTGTTAAGTGTGGTTTTAGGAACCCCAGCAAGAAGTGCATTGCAATAGTCAATGCAGGAAAAAACAAAGGTATTAATAAGCCTTTCAGTCACTGAGAGGGATAACAGAGCAGAGTCTAGCAATATTTCTGAGATGAAAAAAGGAGTTCTTAATGTACCGCACATGAGAGTCAAAGGACAGACTAGAATCAAATATAACTCCCAAGTTTTTTAATTTAGTCTGTGCCTCCAAATCAGAGCCATCTATGTTTAAAACTAGTGCGCCAGCTTTATGAAGCTGATGAGAGGTGCCAATAAGCAAGACCTCAGTCTTATCACTATTAAGACAAGAAATTTTGGGACATCCATGTTTTTATCTCAGAAATACAATGTGTTAAAAAAGGAACATCCAAATTTTGACCCAGCTTAGAGTGAATATAAATCTGAGTGTCATCTGCATAAAAGTGATCATTAAGCCCAAGTAATCTTAGTAGCAGTCCGAGTGGAAATATGTAAATGCTAAAAAGTAAGGGGCCTAGAATTGAACTTTGAGGAACACCCATACGGAAAGAGCCGATCTCAGACCGGAAACCACTCATACAGACAAACTGTTGACGATCAGAGAGGTAAGATCTAAACCAGGTTAAAACAGTCTCAGAAACACGGTTTCCAGACGGTTGAGTAAAAGATTGTGATTGACAGTATCAAAAGCAGCACTAAGATCTAGAAGGATAAGAATAGAAAGAGAACCAGAATCTGAGGCTATTAACAGATCATTGGTGACCTTGACCAAGGCTGTCTCAGTACTATGAAATTTTCGAAAACCAGACTGAAGGGGCTCAAAAAGATTATTTACTGTGAGATGACTGTGTAGCTGCAAAGCCACAACATGTTCTAAAATTTTTGCCAGAAATGGAGGATTTGATATAGGGCGATAATTATTTAAGTTATCCAAATCTGCATCTGCTTCTTAGGAACAGGCGTTACAGCAGCAGTTTTCAATGCGCTGGGACAACACCAGTACTCAAAGATGAATTAACAATGCCAAGAACAGCTGGGCACAGTGAGTCAAAACAAGATTTAAACAAGCTTGTAGGGAGGGGATCAAGTAAGCAAGTGGTAACTTTCATACATGATACCTCCCTAGTGAGCAGCTCAGAGTCAATTTCAGAAAAGGTAGTAAAGGATGTGCTAAAGAAAAGAAATGAAGAAAATGATTACACACCTGATTTGAGACAGGCAGAGAGGTACCAACATTAACTTTGAGAAGTCTGTTTATAGTGTGAAAGAGATGCCTAGAATTACTTTGATTATCTATTATCTGAGAAAAATAAACAGATCTGGAATCTATATTCCCCCAGGTGGTCTTTCCAAGCTTGATAAACTACATTCAGGCCTGAGTCACGCCACTTGCGCTCCAATTTACGGCAAGCTGCTTTCCTAAAGCACAGGTCATCATTATACCAAGGGGCAGAACGAGTAAAAGAGACTCTGCGTGACTTCGAGGGAGCAAAAGAATCTAAATTAGAGGCAAGACCAGTATTCAAGTGTAAAATCCTATCTTCCAGAGGAGCTGACGGAAGACCACTAAGAGAGGAAACAACAGAGTCTGCAAAATCTGACGGATTAATTGATTTCCATTTACGGAAATTAACAGAGTGTGAGGAAGACATAAGCCACTTTCTGACCAAGTAGTTACAGGAACTTAGTTATAGGAACTGTCCACTTCTAAACAGTTCAATGAACTACTCTCCCCCAAACTCGGTTTTGCTGTTTGCATTCGCACTGGCCAAGTGGCCAGGAACTGGTAGGAGGGGTAAGGGAGTGACGCTTGTTGTTGCGACTTATTTTGACAGCGTGGCGGACCTTTATTTTGATGGCGCTGAGAACGCCAGAGCAAACAATGCTCGCATTCTGTGTTCATTAGTTAGCGATCTGTCTAACAGTTCTGTTTAATATGTTATTAGATAGAACTGTTATACATAGAAGTAGACCGTATATGAAAATAAGTTATTAGCCTATGCCGGTGGTTGATGTCCAGTGTTGCTAGCTGAGCAGAAATATATTATCATGCTTGGTCCCCTCTGTTCCGTTGGATTTTCTCTTCAGCATAAAGTTTTAGAGGCCCATCTATCACTGTTTTCCATGTTTGTATAGTTAGTTTCTGGAGTAAATATATAATCTGTGTGTTTACATAGTTGTTTTAAAAATGGCAGGTGCTGGTGTTTTGCGTGCGTTCGGTCAGCGTACACTAACGTCACGGGTAGTTCCTATAGTGCTGGTTTAGACCCTACTCTGAAGTAGGAGCTAAATTAGTTCCTCCAAATGGAGTTCCTAGAACTAAAATCGTTCCTAGTCGGCGTGTTCGCACCGCAGGAACAACCGGGTACTTTAGCCAATAGTTCTAGGAACTGTGAAAAGGTTCCTCCGGTCGTAAAGCGGCTATAGAAGGAAGAGGCAGTTCCAGATTAAAAAAGATTGCCATTTGATCAGAGAGACCAGTATCAACTGAAGATGGCTGTGATATAATTGCTTCATTTGCACAAGGTCTAATGTATGACCTTTGTTATGTGTAGGGCCGCTAACAAACTGTTTAATATTAAAACAGTCCAATAAAAAAAACCTTTGGTGGTCGAGAGAAAGCAACTCCGATCAAACGAACGAAGATAAATTACTCAAGACTGCACCAGTATGAGACGCGCTTTTAGCATGTCGCCGACACATAGGCTCGCAGATGCTGTTAGAGGAAGAGAGGCCATAACTGCGTCCAAGACTCCGATGTATGTACCGTCTTTGTCTCAGCAGGCCAGCGTTACGACAGAGTTCATAAGCATCTTTTTGTAAATGGTAGTTTTGATTTAAGTTCAGCAACTGGTGTGCGCTGTACCTTAAAGCCCATCTTCGTGAGTTCAGGATCGCAACAGTCCCAAAGCAGCAAAAGTTCAAAGTAAGGCCACAGGGTTTACTCCTCCGATAAGGCTCTAGAGTCCTCCAGAGAACACAGGCAGTACAAGCAATAATCCAACGAATGTGAAATAGTCCCGCGAATTGCAACAAGTCAGGAAACAGACAAACAGCAGGTAGAAAACCCCGCATCAGCATAATAACAAACAAACAGTGAGCGGCAGCCAAAGCGCACCAGCATACCCTCTATGCACCGCAACCAGTTTACGTCTGCAGGAACTTCTACATGTTATATAACACAGATGTTGGAAAAACAAAAGTCTCCAAGGGTGAAAGAACTGCGAGCTAAACTGCTAGATAACACCTGAGCTGATATCTGAAAGAAAATTATGCCCAACTTCAGATGTGAAGGGCCGCATGCAGATATCCAATCACTAATTTCACATTTGAAGTTTGAGCATGGCTTCTATCCCACCTCCAAGTGAAGACTTGTTTGCATTCAACAAGGTTGCCGAAAGCAGTTTTCCACATCCTCTGGGTATAGGAAACTTTTGGACAATATTAGTGTTACTAGTTCAGATTTTGCAAAGTTTCTTCATACTGATCGTTTTACTCAGTCAGATACAGTACAGTCTGTACCATCAGACCAATAATCTCTTTTAGATGCTGTTTGTTTTGAAAGTGTTCCAGTTCCTTCTAAAGAAAATGTAAAGGACACGTGTGCATCAACTGTTGCAAAGTTGCGCTTCTAATACCATGGTTTCATCAATTATATGTGAGCTGGAAGAGTTTACCACAGAGTTACACTTACAAATGAGGAAGAATGTTGTCACACTAGACTCCCCCTAACCTTTTACAGAGAGTTTTGAAATCTGTTTACCAGTTTTAATTCTGATGCTAAAAGAGCTACATTTTTCAGTGAAAGATGGGGAATTTTTGAACCTTTAGAAATAGTTCTTGCATATACTGTAGATGGGACGCTAGTGAGTTATGGGTCGGTAGGTCGCACTCTGCAGCTCCCGCAAAATTATTATTCAATTGACTTTTGTAACAATAATTTCTACATAAAAAGAGTTTTCCTTGCAAGTTGGATTTGCTGAAGGTTCGCTGATACTCATCGGCTACATAGGAAAGCAAGCTCGAAGACACAATCCCCAAAAAGCAAACGAGGCAGGCCCTTTTCGGAATGTGACAACAATCCTTAGGAAAGCTGTTGAACGAAAGGATCTGACTTTTAACGGTCAGAAGATCCGTATTTTCTCTGACTTCACGCATGAGGTGGCAAAGCGCAGAGCTGCATTTAACAGAGCCAGAGCAATACTTCGGGACAAGCCAGGGATGCGGTATGGGACAGTATTTCCAGCGAAGTTGAGAGTGACTTTTGATGGCACAGAGACAGTGTTCACAGATGCGAAGAAAGCCGAAGAGTTTGCCGAGCTTCACTTTGGTACGGGCCGTGAGGATGCTGATGACGGAGACTGCTGATAATGGCATTGCCGTGCTGGAGTAGGGCTGCTCGATTATGGAAAAAATCATAATCACGATTATTTTGGTCAGTATTGAAATCACGATTATGTAACACGATTATTTCACATGACTTTGGGAACGTTTTGCATTTATTAAAAATACACCTTTCAACAATTTTTTAAAAAATTTTATTTGAACATTTATTGTACTTTTTGAACTATTAAAATAAATAATATAACAGATAATACTTCAACAAGTATTTTAATTTTCCCGCAGGTCTACCACTTATAATGTGGGAAATTCCCCCACAAAAAAAAATGTATTCACTTTAGCAAGTAGATTGTATGAGTAGCCTAAATTAATCCACACAGATTATAAAATCAAATCTATCATTTTAAAAACTTTCGCAAAGACGCAATTTCACAAACTGCGTGAGTGATCAGCGGTGCTGCGTCTTCTCTCTCTCTGTCTCTCAAAATGGGTTGGACAAAGCAAGCGTCGAAACTACACTCTCGCGTTTAGGAGTCGGGACATGACGGAATTGTCACTTGCATAATCAGGCCAGTATTGCATCGTAACTAAAGTTGATCATTTTCACTTCTTTAAAGGATAATTCCGGTATTTAACACCTTGAGTCTACTTTGTAGTTTGTTATGGATGAACTAGAGTGGTGGACACAGAATTTCGACGATGGGTCCTGTCTCGACTTTTTGACTCTTTAGAATTGCCTTTGACCGCTTCAGAGTGGCTGTCTATGGGCATGCATGAACATGTCCTTAAAACAACCCTTAACGTTCGTTTTCAAAACTTTGCAACTCACCGAGTGGTTAGTGGTGTTCGTTGATGATTATAAACAAATATATCTGCGCAATGTATGATTTCAATCTGTGTTATTTGCTATAGTGGAACTATTTTTTCAGATACCTTTCAGATAGCTGAGAGAGTTTACGGCTTCGGGAGGGGCGGAAGTGCGCGTGCGCGTGTCATTCAGAACACATGGCAAAATAATCGTTTTTTACTCGATTGTACTATTTTGGTGATCGTTGGGAACCAAAATCGAAATTGAAATCCAGTTAATTGCACAGCCCTAAACTGCAGAGCGTTCAAATGTTTACATTTACGGATTGCCTTTAATTGAAGCATATGTCCATCTTTATTGAAGCTGGCTTCTGGTTTATTTTGAAACAAATAGGGTAGGATCGTCCTCCCAGATTTTTATTTATCTCTTTTCATATTTTAATTTGTCAATAAGTCTAGTTTCTCAAATCTTTATTTATTTTATATATACATTCTTTTTTATATTATGTAGATCATTCATCCTAAAGAAAAAATGAAAAAAATTACAAAATTGTGGTTCCTTTAAAAGCTGTGGGTTCAGTTTCCATATCCTATCACAATGAGGCAAGTTAGCTAGATTTAAAGAGAATGAAAGAGGAGCATGATCTGTAATCACTATGTTATTATACGCAACCTTACTGGCCTGTGGTACCAATTTAGCATCAGCCAAGAAATTATCAATTCTAGTGTATACATTACGAACATTGTAATGAAAAGAGTATGCACTGTCTTGAAGGTTAAAAAATTCTCAAATATCAAACAAATTAGAATTATTACAATATTCCTTCATAAAAATGCTGTAATTAGAAGGTGGTGCTCTGCGGGATGATGATCTGTCCAAATAAGGATCTAAAACTAAATTTAGGCAGCTGCAATGAGTAAATTACTTTGCGAGATGTCAGGATCTGAGTGAAAACGTGTTAAAAAAATTAAATAAATATTAACCAGTGTTATGGGTAATGAATGTAAATCTCCAATAACAATTAGATATCTTCCCTCCTTATCTAGTTATCTTATGGATGAATGGTTTGCCCTTTCTGAAGAGTATGGCCACTCCTCTTGATCTAACTGCACACGTAGCATGATAAGTTTGACCAATCCATCTACATCTTAGTTTGATGTATTCATTTTTATTTAGGTGCGTTTCTTGAAGAAAAATTATGTCACTAGATAACATCTTTAGATGTGCCAAAACTTTGCCCCTTTTAACGGGATGATTTAAATCTTTAACATTCCAAGTGACCACAGTAAATTGTCTTCCCTTATCCCGCTGCGTCAAGTTATCCTGCATGGTGTAGGCCAGGGGTCGGCAAGTAACTTTGGCCGCGGGCCAATATTTTTTTTAGCCAGTAGATGGCGGGCCAGCTACACAGAGTAGGCCGATGGATACAAATTAAATACTTTTATATAGGCCTATAATCGCGGAATATGATGGGTCCGTCACCGTCCGTGGATCATTCCTTCAATCGTTTTTTCAAATTAAAACCACAAATAAAAAGATGAAAACCGACTTGTTTTGCCATTATTTATTTCCTGAACTAAAATGAAAAAACGAATAACAATGGGTTTTCTGATTTTCTGATTGTGCTCAGATCAAAAATAGAAAAAATGATTACTGGATTAGACAAATTTTAGTTTTGATTTTTAATTTAACACCTTAGGCATATATCAAGGAAATCATTTTAAACAGATCAAGTACTATTGTGGTAACAGATTACAGCCATTTTAATAAAGGTGTGAATAGCAATCATACTCATTCGCTTACAGTTGTACAGTTTTTGTATTATTTATTCGGGACACACACATACACACCTAAGGTTTAAGGAGTTCTGCGCGGGACTG
>FLSR01000045.1:36318-97298 GCA_900092035.1 Leuciscus waleckii
CAGCGCCTGTAGCCTACATACATGATTGTAGTTTGAATAAAGCTTTGTTTCATGTGTTGACTTGTATATGCATTTGTTTATTGTGTGATGGTGACTTTCATTCATTCTTTTACTAATTTATTAATATTTCTCATTGTCAGTAAATAAAAAAAATATTTAATTAATTAATGCTTTAATTGTTTGAATGAAAATGTAGATATGTTCATACACATCTAGAGTGTATTCATGCATAGCTATGTCATATGACATACATTACATTTTGTTTGTTTTATTGAATGATATCATTTTCAGTAAAAAGTAATATAATTGAGTAATGGTCAGCATTTATTGTTGTTATTATTGTATGTTTTGGGGTGGGATAGCAATGCAATTCATTCTGGGGTAATATACATTTTTTATATTAATGATACTTAAATTTTTCGAGTATAAAATCAACGGTTTTCTCCATCTATATCTATCATGGGTTTGCATAAATAATATGAGATTTTATACACAGGAAAAAATAATCTACAAGGTTGAATATCTTAATATATATTTTCTAAATAATTCATTATAATACATTAAAAAATGCATTTTTTGTTATTTATAGGCCTAGGCCTGAGGGATGAAACAAGAGTTAAATTCAACAAGAAAAAGAGGAAAACAAAGCAGTTAGCCTTTGCTTTTGCTTGTGGATGAAAATGTTTGGATATAAAATAAAGAAATTAACAACATATTCGAGAGATGACAATTTTGGGATTTCGTAATAAAAATAAATAATATCGTTAAGAATAAAACGGTGGGTCACATTAGTAGGGTTAAATATAAGAACTTCAATCAACCCTAAATTGTATGCACAAAATAAATGGGCAGCAGTTTCTTCAAAAAGACCACAAAATGAGCAAGTTTAATCAAAATCAAGATATTTACAGATAGATGAATTAAATGTGTCGTTCAAATCTTTTAAGTTGTTGCGCTTGTGATAACGCGTCGTAGGTCACATGATAACGTCAACATGGCAGATGTCCGGTTCGCATTCATACTTAACGAGATCAGGCTTTAAAGTACCTACTCTTTTAGCGCTCGTTAAGTAAGTACTTACTGAAATTAAGTACCTACTCATTGAGTATGCGGTTTCGAACGCAGCCAAACTCTTTCCTCAGTGATTGATCAATAGGCTTCTCTCCAATGTGAGTAATTACACATATAAAAGAGTTCTCTCATAAGTGAATCCTCATGTGTTTATTAAGGAATATTTTACGTCGGAAACTATTTCCACACTGATTACATGTGAACGGCTTTTCTCCTGTGTGAATTCTCATGTGGACTATAAAGCCTCCTTTTTGAAGGAAACCCTTGCCACACTGAAGGCATGTGTAAGGCTTCTTTCCAGTGTGAACGCTCATGTGGAGTTCAAGACTTTGTTTTTTAGTGAAAATTTTTCCACATTGTTGGCAGATGAAAGGCTTTTCTCCAGTGTGAACTCTCAGGTGGACTGTAAGGTTTCCTTGCTGATAGAAACTCTTTCCACACTGAGGGCATATGAATGGCCTTTCTCCAGTGTGAACTCTCATATGGACTTCAGGTTCCCTTTTTTAGTGAAACCCTTCCACATTGTTGGCAGGTGAAAGGCTTCTCTCCAGTGTGAACTGTCATGTGAGCTTTAAGGTTTCTATGTTGATCAAAACTCTTCCCACACTGTTGGCATGTGTAAGGTTTCTCTCCAGTGTGAATTCTCATGTGGACTTTAAGGGCTTCTTTTTTAATGAAACTTTTTCCACATTGTTGGCAGGTAAAAGGCTTCTCTCCAGTATGAATTCTCATGTGGACTATAAAGCTTGCTTGTTGACAGAAACTCTTTCCACACTGAGAGCAAGTGAAAGGCTTCTCTCCATTATGAATTCTCATGTGGCTTTTAAGGGCTCCATTTTGAATATAACTTTTTCCACATTGTTGGCAGGTAAAAGGCCTTTCTCCAGTGTGAAGTCTCATGTGGACGTCAAGGTTTCCTTTGCTAGTGTAACTCTTTCCACACTGATGGCAGATGTAAGGACTCTCTCCAGTGTGAATTCTTATGTGTGCCTTAAGACTTTCTTTTAGAGTGTAACTCTTTCCACACTTCTGGCAAATGAAAGGCTTCTCTCCAGTGTGAGCTTGCATGTGGTTTTTAAGGCTTTGTTTTTGAGTAAAACTCTTTCCACACTGCTGGCAGGTGAATGGCTTTTCTCCAGTGTGAATTCTCATGTGCCTTTTAAGGCTTCGTTTTGTACTCATACTTGTTCCACACTGTTGGCAAGTGAAAGGCTTTTCTCCACTGTGAACTATCATGTGAGATTTAAGGTTTCTATGTTGATAAAAACTCTTCCCACACTGTTGGCAGGTATAAGGCTTCTCTCCAGCATGAATTCTCATGTGGACTTTAAAGCGTTCTTGTTGACAGAAACTCTTGCCACACTGAGAGCATGTGTAAGGCTTCTCTCTAAAGTGAATTCTCATGTGGCGTTTAAGGCTTCCTTTCTGGTTGAAACCTTTTCCACATTGTTGGCAGGTAAAAGGCTTTTCTCCAATGTGAACTGTCATGTGGGCTTTAAGGTTTCTATGTTGACAAAACTCCTTCCAGTATGAGAGAAATAAAAAAAGTTTCTCCAGTTATAAATTCATGTTTCTCATTCTGCTCTTTGTCTTCCTTTTCATTTAGTTCTGGACTCTCCTCTTTCAGCTGCATCAAGTCTAAGGTGAAAAGAGACCAATACAAGTTAACCCCAGTTTAATGGCACAACGCAACAGACATCAATACATTTAGACATAAAGCATTAAAACCAACAACATATAGACTAGTTCCTACCCATTAAGCCAGAGGTCCTGGAGATCCAATGTCCTAAAGAGTTTAGCTCCGATCCTAATCAAACACACCTGAATCAGCTTATCAAGCTCCTCAGAATCACATAGACAAGTGTGCTGAAGCAGATTGGAAATAAACTTTGCAGGGCAGTGGGTCTCCAGGAGCAGGTTTGAAGATGTCTACACTAGCTATTGAATGCTGTTGCATGTTATCTCAGAACTAGGGGTGCACGATATATCGACTCAATATCGTTATCACGATATTACGTTGCCCGATTTTATATTGAAAGTCTCGCGATAATTATGCAATATTTTGTTTATGATGCGTCCCGTCCGACATGCACCTCTCGAAAAATACACGTCGCTTGGAGGGGGTTAACTTTTCATACAACAGATTTCCCAGAGACACTTTGTTTCTCTCAATATGACTCTAGAGTCACTACTCGCTTCAAAGCTAATCGCCGTCTCTCTCTCACTTCTCCCTCGCTCTACCACACAGCCCCACCCCCCCCCCCCCACCGCGGGGGTGTCATTTTTTAATAAAAAAAAAAAATATACAGAGGGGATTCATTTTTTAAATAAGAAATTAATGTACGAAATCAATATATATATATACACACACACACACACACACACACACACACACATATATATATATAGGGGAGACCGGTGATGGTTGTAACATGGGGATAGTTGTAACACCATCAATTCCACCAATTAGGGATAAGAGTCATGTGATCGCTTCAGTATTTTCCTACTTCCTCCCCGATCCAGCATGGTGATTGTCAAAGCTGGAAACAGGCACATGCAGAAAATATATAGAAAAACTGATTTTGGTCAAAAAGAAAAATTTTGACCAATACTATATTTTGTTAAGTATCTGTACTATTGCAGATAAAACTGTATGACTTATATTCGATTAAATAGTAGTTGCTTAGGCAATATGTGATTTCCCCCCTGCTAATTTCAAACCACTATGCTAATACAGCTAGCTAAACATTGGCTGACATGGGTGGGAGGGTTGTAACACTTATTTAAAGGTGCTCTAAGCAATGTCACGCGTTTTTTAGGCCAAAACATTTTTTGTCACATACAGCAAACATCTCCTCACTATCCGCTAGCTGCCTGTCCCCTGAACACACTGTAAAAAAAACGCGGTCTCTGTAGACACCACAGGCTCCACAAACGGCAACAAAAACAAACCGGGCTCACCCGCACCAGGAAAGACAACAAACAGTGTTCCAGCCAATAACTGGCAAGAAGTATTTGAGGGTGGGGTTTGGGGGGTTAGTGCACGCACACATGAGGGGGTGTGGAGGAGAGAGAAGCATGAAGAGGGAAGTTTGAATTATGGCCGACACACGACCAAAGAGGCGAAAAAATTGCAAAGAAGAGGGACAAGGATAAGGAACGCGCAAAGTACCAAATTTACATCGGAAAAACCTTCGAAAGGTGGCGAGAACTCCGGCGGCAGAAGGGCATTCAGTTGCTCTGTTTTTGCTGGACAGGTAAATCCATTTTTCTTTCTAAATTGATGTTCATGTTCACCAAACCAACACAAGGATGTAATTAGCTAGAACTATGCAGTCAGCGTTAACTTTGGTGAATACAACATATGTTTCTAGCAGCTAGCGATCAATCTCTATTGTATATGATCAAGCAAATTCACAGTAGGGCGACAATTTGTGTGAATGGTTGTTTTCACCCACTGTTTGTTATGAATTTGAATGTTCATTTATAGGCTATTGACAACTTTGAACTAAATTTGTTTACGACGCCGCCGTTGTTTATGCTCACTGGGAAATGCGAAGCTAACGTTATCTTGCTATTATTGCGTCCTTGTATGGGGCTATAGTTATAACCTCAGGTGCGAAACGATTTTAAGATAATGTTTCTCTTTTTCTGCATTCTGTTCTGCAATATAAAAGCATTTATCTAACTTGGCGACATTACACATTGAATGAAGTATCAGTAAAGCTCAACTTTGTTTTTAGTGACTACTTTGACTTTCCTGTATGCCGGAAGGGAGGGGAGGAGGGAGGAGACGAGATGAGGAGGAGGGAGGGTCTAGCTAGCCTCCATTTTGTTTGACAACAATTCGAACGTCAACAAGAAGTTACGTCTCCCGACATCTTTTAGAGCACCTTTAAAAAGTGTCACAACCATCCCCTTACTAAGAATATAACTAAGAATTTTCTTGATTTTAATATTTTTAAAGAATAACTAGGGCATGGGAAAGAAAGACTGACAGAGGTGTCTCTGTCAGTGTTTTAAATAAAGTGGTTTGCATGGAGCAATTTAACAACTCAATTTAACAAGGTTTGGGTGAAATGCGCCCTATGCAGTTCCTGGGCCAATCAAGCCTGCACTCCAGGGTTACCAGCATTATTCATCTGTCAGACTCTGATTAAGAATATACACACATAGACACACACGCACATTGACATGTTATTTTTTGTAAGAGTTAAAGATGTGCAAAGATGTTATTTAATATGGTACATTGTAGTACATGTTTTTTTTGTTTTGTTTTTTTTTTACCTAAAAATGTACAAAGATGTTATTTAATTAAGTACATTGTAGTAACCTGAAACCCTCTTTCAGCTCAAGTCTACCCCACAATCTTTTTGAAAAATGCAACTTAAAATGGGCGTGTGCTGAGAGAGGAAGGGAGTGCAATGGGTATGACAGGGAAGGAGAGGAAGAGGGGGGCGAGCAACTCTCATCTGTCAGTGGCCCATGCCGACTCTCATTAAAGTCGGCATGAAATCAAATTTGACAAATCTTCTTTTTATATGTAATATTGTAGTGTTTATTATAAATGATTTATCTGTGCACTTCATTATTTTTTAAAAATTAATTTACCCTTATAACTTTAATCAAATACATTACCCTCCCTCCCCCCTCGAAACGACCTCTCTTCTCTTTCGGTCACGTGCCATGGCGAAAGGGTGCGGCCAGAGCCGATGAGGGTGTGGCTATCGGTGTCTGTCTCGTTTTGAGTCAAGTCAAGTTATCAGTCAAGTTCACCCTCGATCTAAATATGGGCTGATTCCTGCCTGAAAATTTAGCTGCTCGTCCTCGTTCTCGTCGCCGGGCTCCTCAATAAAAAAATCCTTCATGGGAGAGTAACGGTGGGGAGTCCGGTGGAGAGAAATCCTCCACAACTGAATGTAAACTGGCATTAAAATCTGCCTCCATTTTGTTTGCAACGCCCCACCTCCAACGATCCAATCAATTCCCGAAGGACGAAATCAAGCCCCGCCCTACATTTTTTTTCTAATTTCAGAAGCCGTTTCACTCGGATATACGTCACAACAAGGAAAAAAATGACAATCTCAACTTCCGTTTCATGCCGACTTTAAAAATCAGGGGTAAAACATGAGGACATACAAGATTTTTATTTATTTTTTAAAGTTCAATGAAATACACTAACCGCCTGTTTGTCCTTTCAAAAGTAACTGAATGCCCTGCTACATATATCAGAATAACACTTTGACGTGTATGATTTTGAATCCGACAGCAGAGCCGTAGCTAGAGGATTCAGAGCCCCTGAAAAAATATTGATGTGGGCCCCCTCCACCAATATCATATACTGTACAATAGATGAGCATGGAGGCCCACGTATAACAGAAGAAGGTGATGTTGGTGTAAAACCTTTATTTTAAAAGTTAAATGTATATAAAAATGACAACTAATACAAATAAATTGTTAAATAATAATAAAACCAATTTTTAAAAAGTAACAGCAAAATAATGTTTTTTTCCCCTTCAGTCTGTTATAATTCATAAATCAAAAAGTAAACATTTAAAATTGACAAGAATGCAGTCAATGTAAAAAATAAAGTCATTTGTTGTCTTATTTTTGAATAAAGATAATATTATTAAATAAAGCTCAAATTTATTAATTCAAGTGCAGTGTGTATTCGTATTTTATTGATGTAATAAATACAAAATCAGCCGGCAGGTCAGGTGCATAATGCAATGCGTCGTGACTCGTGTCAATTTTTTAACTCTATTTACAATAGTGTAAAAGACAGGAATTTTGACCACGTAATCATTCGGTCGACTGTGGTGCGCACTGATAATGAAAAGTGACAGTACCCGGCAGGCTGTATACGGTAGTTTTCTTATTCCCAGCGAAATAACAATATGACCTGTTCTTTAAGAATGTCTTGATCGACTGAGATACAACAACTCTCCTGGCCTCCCTCTCATTCTTTGCATGGCGTTTCTGGTACCCTGATTTATGTTTTCTTTCAGTCATTTTTCAGTCAGTCAGTCTCCTGCTCTTCCACCAAGTTCATCGTTAACTTCAGGCACTGCCGCCTCAACTCTGTTTGGTTCTGTTCACGAGCTGGGGTGGGACTTACAATTTTATTGGGTCCATCTGATGTTTGTCACTGACTGAATAATTAATACATACTTTAGATCGGACTAGGGGTGTCGCAATATACCGGTGTTGACGATAATCGTGATATTCAAAGTATGAAATATCGACATCGTGTTCATTTAGAGTGTGACAATATACCGGTATTGGCGATAACCACAATGTTTAAAATGAACAGGACTCTTATGATAACATGACACGTAAATACTCCAGCGCCAGTACCTGGTTGACCTCTCAGGTGGCAGTATTGCACCCGTTGACAACTGTCAAAAAAGAAGACGACGCAGCGCTTGTCCGCGCCCGCGCAGCTAGAGTGGAACACTCTGTCCACACCCGAAAAAAGTAAGCTCGCCAGTATTAAGAACAGAGTTCTTCGGCTTCAAAGAAAACAGCACCTTAAAGGTGGTCGCACACCGGACGAGAAGCGCAGCGCCACGTCTTTAAATTCGAACACATTCTCTAGAGTGTAACTTACACACACCGGCGGCCGCGACGCCCAGTAACGGCTCAGGACCATGTTCAAAATCCTGCCGCGACACGGAGCGTCATTTACATCCTTTTATATTAAATTTACATTATATTTGTCTCAAATCATCGTAAATGATTTCACCCTGTGCTGCAATATACATTTAATTTTACATTAATTTACAGAAATCAGCTGCTTGAATGAAAATTGCTGATGTTATCGGATTTTCAGGTGATATTCTCAATTCATTCAGTTAACGGACACTCTGAGGTAAAGAGTTCAGATCACAGACTCAGCAACTATTATTTAATTGTACAGTGTAATCATAACATAGTACAGACATTATCTCAATTCCATAATGTCCTTAAACAATGATATTGCTGGCCATAAACTGAGACGCGCGTGCGTGTGAGATACCTCGAGTTGTCATAGACGCGACGCAGCTATTATTTTACTAGTCATGGAATCTGGGAAACGTGACATTAACTGTTAACAGGGGGTTTCTGTGTTCATATATTAATAAAGGGTGATTATTAAAATTAAGAACCCCGTTTTCTTTACTCATCTTATTTTTGTATTTGTATTTGTATTTGCACTTGATTTTTTTTATTCAAATCTGCTATCTGCATGACTTTATTGGCGCCGGTGCAACAATAGGTTTAAGAGCTTTTCAGTTCTTCAGGAAACCTTCAGACAGTGTTTTGCTTCAGTTTGAAACCAGATAAACTTCACATGCTTGTCTTCCTTCACAAGAATTTGCCATAGATTGAGTACGCAATAAGTAAAAAATGTCTATCAGTATCCTTATGTTTGTTGGGTAAAAAAGAAAAACAATTTAAACAAAGTAAAAATGAATTTGACTGATAACTACCCGAAATAGATTCTATAGATATCGCGATATATCGATATCGTGAATTCTTTTGGCCACAATAACCGTGGTGTGAAAAATCTAACATCGTGACAGCCCTAGATCGGACTAAACCATTTATAGGGAGGTAAAGAAGCAGATATTTGGAAAAACATTTAACCAAATTGCATGTTTTTGTGGTTTTCATTTAAATCTCAGGCATACAACTAATATAAATATTAGAATTATTCATACAACAGGGGCCTATAGTATAACTGCTGGATTTTGATTATTGCTATAATTGTCACCACCTTTCACCCCACTAGCGACGGCCCTGTCCAACAGATCACATTCTATGAACTGCGGCGCCCATCTCGCATTATAGATCAGTTAACATGATCATTATAAAGGTTTTTAAATGAGAAAACACATTCCCTCCTTGAGAATGGTGCTGAGTCTAGCCCTGGGAGCATCACGGGGAAAGCCATGCAACACACCCGTACTTTTACTCCACGGAAACAAACAATTTGCAACCCTTGAACGCCTCTCTCATATATTACGTGAACTCACAGTTTGATATTTCCTGTCATTGGAAATCACCACGTGGTGTCATGAATAATTAAGAGGCAGTGTCTTCTCATAGGATAAGAAAACTCAGTCTCGTGAATAATTATGAGACACCGATGCATCATCTAAGTACTATAGTGATCTGCGACATCACAGCCTGTGACGTTTACACGATGTAGATATTAAACCTGGAAAAAAAATAATAAAATAACCAGTTTCCCCCTACAATTAAATCTAACAGATGCTAACATTGTTTTCAATGATGTTTAACACACATTCCTCTGTTAAAATCTCATAAAATTTAGTTTAGGGTTTCATGACCCTTTAAGTAAGTTTGTTCTAGTAGACAAATTTAAAAACACGCGCGAGTCAAACAGACAATGTCTGTTATTGAGAGAAAGAGAGACATTGTTCTTTTATTTCAATAAATCTGTTTTTGAACAATATCATATGGTATGGCATCCATTTTTACTTCTTTTGTCTATTGTTACAACTTACCCCAGCATGTGTTACAACCTACCACTCAGTTACTAAGCTACAAAGTTACTAGCCACTCAGCCCTTTTCACTGGCCACAAATTTGACATCGATACCATTGGGAAAAACTACATATAGATATCTTTTTATATTATTTCATAATTTGGCAGCAGATATATTAGGCTAATGCTGCGTTCACACCGAACACGAATTAAGCATCAAATTCGTTTCTATCGCGTCTAGTTGGACGCTTGAACATTTTGAATCCAGTCGCGTGTTCGAGGCGAAATTCTTCTTGTGGTAGGGGCAAGTGCTAGGCGGTTGTCTGTTTGCAAGATGGCTGATGTTGATCGAACATTCATTGAGAGAGTTACCGCTCTGTATTTGTATTTTCAGGTCTGAGCAACTGCCCCTCAAAATTCCTGTGCCCGTCCCTGCACAGTTAGTTGGATTTTTGTCTATATGCACTAGGTTAGGGATTCGTGCCACCCTCTGTATTTTTTTGTTAGTTAGAGTAGTTTAGTTACGACGTCACGGACGTTGAAGACTTTTTCTTTGATCTTTCTTTTTTCTAGGTTAGGATTAGATATAAATGGTTTAGTTAGTTCCTTTTTGATTGTTATTTTTGTTTGTTTGGTACAATCCTTTTTTCCCCTTTGTTCCTTCCGTTTTGCTTTGTTCATATGTAAAATATTAATCACTTTACCTTTTATTAAATTAAGTTTACTTGATTTTGTCGTGTTTCTCATTTTATTCAGTGCTCAATGGTGACCGGTGTCTGAACTGGCTTAATGTTCCCCTTCTAAAAATTCCTAGACGGTTGTGAGCCAAAGAAGGGTCGTAACATGCATCAATAAGCGTGTTTTACCTGACAGATTTGAATTCTTTAAACATTAATGATAATGCTGACATTTATACTCGCTTACATTTGAAGAGAGAAAACATTTAGTAAAAAGATTACTTTGTTAGTGGTTCTTCAACATCTATCCCATCGCTCTGTGTTGTGCATGTCAAATAAAATGTCATAATCAAGTGTCATGTAATTTCTAATGTGTTTTTTTGTATCAGTATTTGATCCTTATTAGTTTCAAATACAGTTTTTGAAAGTTATTTACATAAAACACAACAAACATTATTCGTGATCAAGTAGTACGTATTTAATGAATATTATTTTTACCGACGGTAACGTGAGGCAAAATAAGATAAAATGAAGGATAAAGGGAAATTCACAGCATTTCAACAGCTTCTGCTCACATATTTGAAGCTTTTTATACGACTACGCATTACTTTACCGAGAGCTTACGACCTACTAGTTATGTTCTGCCTTAAGAACAAATGGTGCAACTGAATAAAATACAGAGTTAGTTATAAACTAGCTAGTAGTTACTAAGCCTCTAGTGTGGACTTTGCTCCAATTTAAGAAAGAACGCAACCCAAACCAGGAGAGCAGACAGGGAACAAAAAAGTTCAGCTTTGAGAATGAAACCAACCTGTTTGTTCCTCAGTATCTTCTTGTTTCACTCTGAATGCTCTTTCAATCCTCACATCTTCCCTCTCTCTCTCTTTAATAAACGCCATCTTTGTTTGTTCCTCAGCATCTTCTTGTTTCACTCTGAATGTTTCTTCAATCTTCAGGTATTCACTTTCTCTCTCTTTAACAAACGCCATAAACGCGTTAATAAACGCCATCTTTATAATAGTGTCACGTAGACCAGCAGTTTTTCTCTGAAATGATAAAGATGAGAATAATTGACAGAAAGAAAAATAAATCCAAACTAAATCTCAAGGTGCATTTCAAACAGCTCTAGTTCAGTAGTAGTTCAGCACACTATGAGCGTGAGTGAAAGATCATGGAATAAAATAAAATAAACTAGCACTACAAATAAATAATAAAGAACAAATAAGTAAGAGAAAAATTAGACGGTCACTTAATATTTATTTTTAATATTAGGTATTTAATGATTAGAGTACACTTTATGAAAGTTTAACACAATTATTTTAAAACTAAGTTGAAATAATGCGGGCTGACGACCAACAGAAGCAAATTCTATTAACCTCATAGATCACAGAAAGGCTGTCTTTAAAAGTCTATAAGTTATTGTTAAAATTCAGTATCACTATGGAGCAAATGAATGGAGCATGTTGTCCAATTGTGTTGAAAAGAACAAGCAGTGAGGAGTAATATGTGAATTCTGTTAAAGAAAAAGTGGTCATGTTTGAAACATTTGGTAAGAGGAATTATTCAGTTGACTCAATTTCGAAAATCTCAGTTTCTCCATCACAACTCGCCAGGGACCGAATTCGTGTTACTGACAAACTTATACACGATATGGAGTGAGATGAGACGCACGTTTTCTGTTAATCGTGTGAATACGCTTTACTGACAAAAAATAACGTTTGTTAATTTTAGGTAAAGCATTACAATATTGTACATTCAATATTAATGAATTACTTTTATATCGTTTGTAAAAACTATAAAATTGCCTGAACGGTTAGTATCATTTAAACACTCTAAAAGCTTAAAAATACTAACCTTATCCCTAGCCGAATCACAGCGCGACGCAGCCGAATGACGTCACGTCATCAGATCAAAATAAAAGTCCTGTGTAGTGCGGAGACATTTAAGTGCATAGAAAGTTATATTTCAAAAATTGTCAGAGGTATTGAAAGTTTTACTCGTGGTGAAATGAATTTATGTATGTACACACACACACACAAACAATGTATCAGTTCAATTATGTGATATAAGTACCAGTGAAAGAGTAATTATGTGACATTCTGTCTAAAAAGAAAAAAACAGTCATGTATGAGTGCAGAACTAGGGATTGGGAACTTTTTGTTTGATACATTTATTATAAGAACCACAGCAAAAACTATTATTCTACTTTTAAATGAAAACAAGGTTTGTCAATAAAATCAAACTCTTAGTAGGCCACAGACTACTTTAAAAACACACAAAAAAACAAATATGCAACAATTAATAGGCAATAATGTTGAAATATGTTATTATTAATTGTGAAAAACTAATTGTTTTTGTGCCACCACCAACTTTGACCGATTGTCCATGAGTGAGTATGTTCCATATGAAGCATTATGACCTGGGCTGTTATATCTGCAGTCTCTTGACACGATACGCCTATTTCACAAAATGGCAGCGGAGATCAGAAGTAGGGAAGCGATACTTCCGGTGTGGTGACAAATGAGTCCTATGAAGAGATGAGTCCGAGCTTAATCTATAACTAGGAATTATAAGGAGGGTGGTCTTAACGCGTTAGATTTTAAAACCATTAACCAGACTTTCAAAATTAACTGGATTGAGAACTGTTTATCTAATGATGAGTTACCCTGGTTTTGGATCCCTAACCTAATATTCAAGTGTTGTGGTGGCCTTACATTTTTATTATCCTGTAATCTTAAGTGTAGTAAATTACCTACTAAACTCTCAAATTTTCATAAACAAGCCCTAGAATCCTGGAAGATTGCTTTTAAACATAATTTCTCCACGCACACATGTATTATTTGGAACAATGAAAATATATTTTCTGGTAACAAATCACTTTTTTTCATTGAATGGGTGAATCAAAATATATATTTTTTTGTTTCTGATTTATTCAATGCTCAGGGAGACCTTTTTTTCTTTTCCTGATTTTGTGTCTTTAAAAGGTGCAACAATCTCATTAAGAGATTATAATAAAGTGATTAAAAGTATCCCTGTCAGCTTAAAAAAATAGTTTAAAGCACATTTATGCATTTATCCTACACTTGCATTTAATGGAGTTTATATATTAGATAAAAAATGCAATAACGTCTTTATCAGAAATGCCCTATCTTCAACTCCAGGATGCCCCTCTAAAGCACAATCTAAATGGAGGATCTGTTATCCGGACTCTGATTTGAATAACTTATGGACCTCTCCTCACAGATTTTTTTATTCCAAGTAAAATTAAAGAACTCCATTTTAAAATTGTTCACATATACTACCCTTGTAACTTATTCTTAAGTAGGTTTTTTGAGAATATAGCTTCATTGTGTTCATTTCGCAATACTGATGAAGAATCTATTCTACATTTGTTTTGTCATTGCCCATTCTCAAAATCTTTTTGGTCAGAAGTTACTGTGCTAATTTCTTCCTGTTGTAACAAAATGATCGAAATCACAGAAGCTATCATCTTCCTGTCAGATTTTCACTCTAATGTCAACAATCTTGAACATACTGTATATTGCTTTGTCTCTGGGTAAATTTCACATTCATAAAGCCAGAACCATTCAATGTAAACCTAATTTTAGAATGTTTTCATCTGATGTAAAATCTCTTTATTCTTCTTTTAAGAATGTGTCCAAACCTTTGAATTCAAAGGCTTCTAAAACACTGAACATTCTTGAATCTGTTGTAAGGTATCTGTTGTGATGATATACCATGATGATTTATGTTGCCCGTATATCTACATGTGATATTGTCCGTATCCCCCCTTATTCATTTTCAAGTACTGTATTATTTTTGATTTGCAATAAAAAGAGTCCGAGCTTAGGACCTAAGCAATCCGATTGGTTCAAAGCACGTTTTATGGGTAATCGCTTTAGTGCCTGGTTACAAATCAGACAAAATCACTTTATTATAGAAGACGTTTGTACTACGTTATAACGAGTCATGAATGTATTTCAACTTATACGTTTCATATACTAGTATTTAACGAAAGCTATAGATTGTGAAATTAAACATTTCTCGTTGTTAGTGTTTTTTTTAGTTAGCTTAGATAGTAGCATAGCATACAGCTAACATTATCCGATGATCGTGCTAGCTGAGCTTTACCTGAGCTTATACTGCCCTGATACTGCCTTACCGTATTCACAGCAATTCGTAATGCAATTATAATTATGTCATTATTTTTTATCGTAATAATTATTAATCATAATTAATTCTTAAAACAGAACATCATTCAATACAATAACATTTAATGTAATAAAATTTGTGAACCAAAACTTATATAAAAATTAAATTAAATTACACAATACAATACATAATGAATTCAACTGAATTATGAGATGTAATATATTTAATTTTTATTAACACTAAACTACAAGCAAAATGCACATCGTTTTAGGACATTTATAGAGCTTTTTAAAATACACAACAATACAAAGCAGCTTTAAACTTTCCTAAATACTTTTGTGATAGTCCTCTGGCTATACATTGTGAAGATTAAAAAACAATTAATGTTGAGTTAGCTGTGTTAAAATATTAATGAACTGTAGGTTAAAGTATTTTTTAGGTCCATCCTGGATTAGCTAATGAGACACAAACAGATGCAGTGTCTTTTGCTGTATGTAAAGTCAAATCTTTAGTTTGAAGTAAATTCATGTTGTATGTGCAGTCAATTCTTTGTGGAACCATCCTAAGGCCTAGATGATGCAGTCAGTTGAGATGTGCCGAGGCACCATTACCCCTTGACATTTCAGTGAGCCTTTCACAATTTCCTTAGAACAACTCCTGAAAAAAATATTTAGTAAAAAGAAATCACAAAATGTACACATTTCATACATGTTTTATTTAATCTATTTCAATGTAAGGTAAATGTTTTTGTTTAAAACAAACTATTATACGTTTATATAATTACAAAACAGATAACAAATATATTTACAATGAATAACACTCAAAATAGTATCATCATAAACAAAACAAAAATCAATAAATATACTCTGACTTTTTGTAAAAGTTTTTGTTTAAAACAAACTGTATACCTTTATACTTACTAATATAATTACAAATATAATTATAATGAATAATAATCAAAATAGTATCATCATCAATAAATACTCTGACTTTTTCCAGGCTTAATAATGCTTCAGTGTGTGGTACTCCTGAAGACATTGGACAGCACACAAGGGAGTGTTGCATGGCACACACATGTGCTTGGTGAGGCGCCTCTGCTTGCTCTTGCGTGTGCTGGAGAGGCAGACCTTGCAGTGCCGCCTGGTCTTGCTGCCCTGGGAAGTGGTCTGAGGGACTTCAGATGGGAAATGCTTGGCCGTAAGGCGCAGAGGGAGTGTCTAAGGCAGGACGCCCTCCTTTGGTTGGACACCGCAATGTGCTGTACTCCTCCAGCAGCCCTCTCATCAGGTTCGTTCTGAATTGTAGGGAGGTGATTTCCTTTCCTACTCATAGTAGAGCACATCAATAAATAGGGAGTGAGGAGAATATACAAGTAACATTAATATTTATAAATACCCACCTTCCACAGTGTTAAAAGTTTTAACACTTTATTTACATTAATTAAAAGTGTATCATTTTTAGCTTGTTTATATTTATTATTAGATGATTTGTATCCATTTCTAACCAGTAATTTGCTGGTAGACGATGTGGCTGTTGAGTAAAACAGTGTCAAGTAGGTGAAGGAAGATCTTCTTGTACCACTTGGTAGACTTTCTGGTGCATTCATGAAAACCAGTCATCATATCAGCTTTGTCCAGCACACAGACTGGCTTCATCCTTGGTTTACCCAGTGATGTGATCCAGCTTCCCTGTGGCTGCCATACCAGTTGGGTGGACTGTGGTGAGGACAGGAACATCCCTCTTGTCATGCCATTTTACTGCCAACTGTGATCCATTTTCTTTAAATTCCACCTCACCTTTTGTCATCTAATAGGTGAACTTTGGCATCCCTTTCCTGTTTGCACGCACAGTCCCACAAGCTCCAGTGCCAACTGACAAGAGGTGCTGGAAAAGTGTGGGACTACTGTACCAGTTGTCCACATAAAGAACATGACCTTTTCTTAGGTAAGGTGTTAGAAGTGTCATCACAACAGAACAGACCCAGAAATCCCAAGTCCTTGGTAATGTTGGATGTCAGTGGTAGATCCGGTGTAAATGATCATGTCCTCCACATAACCAGTTAGCACATCACACAAAACAGAAAACTTGACCCCAAATCTGTGCCGTTTAGATGGAATAAACTGACGAAATGCCAGCCTGCCTTTCCACTTCATCAGAGACTCATCCACACACACATCCCTGTATGGCACAAAAATGCCATGAAAGGAGGAGGTGAGAGCAGTGAATATGTGTCCGATTTTTTTCACATTGTCGCATTGTTTGCGCTGTGAAGACAGCGGAGGAGCAGAAGGAAGCGGTCCTGTGAAAACAAAGACCTGAAAAATTGTGTCAAGAGCATGGGGTCTGTGCTCCAGTAATCACAAAGTGATGCTTTTTTGATCCACCCCCATTAGGAGAACCGACACTAAAAATGTGTACATTTCAGGGATATTTGTTGGAACCCATTTAACCAGTTTCCTTTCATTCCCTTTCTTGCAAGTCAGAGGCATAGCGGTTTGTTTCCTCCACAATTTCTCCGATGACATCTTCTGTGAGGAACAATTTAAAACAATTGACCTCACTGGGTGATTCTGGTGGATTTTGCACACCACGCAACTGGTTGTCAAAATTGCCTGGGCCAGGAGGATTAAAAAGGTTGGTTGCCTTCCATGACAATGAATTGACCTCTTCTGCCTCATTTGACATGGGATCCATTATTTGTTTACAACACTGATGGAGTCGGACTCGGAGCCTGCTGGATTTACAACATGCAAGATCATCCATGTCTCCCGAAATATATAACAGTAACCCCCGCTTCACTGCATCTCACGTGCTGCTCCTGCTCCCGGTGTGAATGCACTCATTGATTAACATGCACGGCGAAAAAAATACGCGCTGCTCACGCGTATTGATAAGATGTGTGTGTTAAACGGCCGTTTTATCTACAAGATGTGTGTTTGAATCGAATAAAACAGTATTACATAATGTTTAAAAGGTTATCTTGGTGTTATAGATATTAGTGTGCAATAACAAACTGTATTTAGTTTTACTAGTATTTTTGTTATTGTGTATTGTAATTTAAAGTGTATGAAACCTAAAATAAACATTAAAATACACTGAACAGTTGACTTGTGATAAATGACAAGCGCTGAGCGCGTCCGTCTCTGGCTCAGTGCCAGTCAAAGTGCGAAAGCAGATTTGAATTTTTTTAATTTAGCAGTTGATCACGTCACTCACTGAACGTTCTAATCACACCGGTCCGGTGTGATCGTACGCTCCAGGGACCAGCCAAAACTAATAACACCGGTGTGATTGTACGTGTCAAAGGGTTAATGAAAAAGAAAAAATATTTCCCTATATATGAATGCTCAATATATTGAATTGTTTAACATTTATAATAATATAATAATATATTGTGTTAATATATTACAATATATTGAATAATACATAAGGAATTGCCGCTTTTCAGGTCAACTTCATGGTAATGAGCTATGACCGGTTCGGCGCAAGCAGCGGCAAACGCCAGCAACCAATCGGAATATAGACGTCCTTCGCGCTGGCTGATTCCGGAGAAACATACGATGTAAACTTTCGTTCCTACCAAAACATTAGTTCCGAGAAAATGGAGGAGAAGTTAATCATTGCGGTTGCGGGTTTCCCATTGCTCTATGACTTGTCCCTGTTTGCGTACAGGGACATATATTAAAAAATTATGCGTGAACCAAGGTGTCTGAAATTGTTGGTGTTTCTGGTGAGTTGCTGATGTGCATTAACGTTATATGTGTGGCGATATGGAAGAAATCCATACCAGCTTTTCACTTTTCCAAATGGGATGGGCGGAGCGCACACACGCTCATTACACACGCACACACCAAACGCTTGTTTTGATTTTATTTATTTATTTTTGGTTGAAATTGAACACGAAAAGCTGAGTTTTTCAAAAAGACGAACTATAATACATGAATCAAAGACTCTCTTTATGTTGTTAAATGAAAGCTACGTGAACTGAACTTGAGCAGCAATCTGTTTACTGGTTGTTGTTTTTTTTTTCCATAAATTCTTTTGTCAATTGTCATGTGAGGCAAAGAAAAATACAAACTCTGTGTGAAAATTGAACTTTGTGTAACTGGGTTTTTGTTGCAAAAGGTTTCCTTAAAATAAATTTTTTTTGACCTGAAAGTGGTTTTTTTTTGGCAAAAGGTTTTCTTATAATATATTTTTGACCTGAAACCCTTCAATCTCTGAATGTGTCTCATTTAAGCCCTATTCTATGCTATTGTGGGTATTGGAAGGAATTTATTTTGTATAACAGTGGTTTGAGCTATTATAAACTGAACTTCATTACATATATATTTTTTTTTATTGACAAGTTTTGACTTGTCTGGCACCCGAACAATTTAAGTTAAATTTACATTTATTAAATAATAAAATTTGGGGCAGCCACCGTTACATATATTTTCTGGAAAAAAAGCAGGAATTGCATACTAACTTTAGCGCTATAGCACGAAAAACAGTTTTGTTGCTGCAAATCAGTCAGTAACAATAGACAAAAGAAATAATTTGAAAATATTTTCAAAATATATTTTTGGTATATATACAAATTATAGTCTTAATGGTATTCGTGATACGTGGCGCGTCGCAGACCAGCACAAGATGAACAATCAGGGTTCGTACGGTCATGAAAAACCTGGAAAAGTCATGGAATTTTAAAATGGCAATTTCCAGGCCTGGAAAAGTTTTGGAAAATGAATAAACTCAGAAAGTTTTTGAAAAGTCATGGAAATTTGTTTTTCAAAATATCCGTGTACTTGAATTTGTTTAATTAATAATATTGGTGAAACAAATTGCAATACTTTTTTCGTTAGGGTGATCAGTCGAATCACGTGACTCACTTGAGGCGGATTTTGATTGTAGGTGGGCCTCCAGAAAACTAGATGGGCCAAAAGAAATGGGTTCCCCTTCATGTCCGTTTCAGCGCTTTTCTGCGGCACTGAGGACAGCGACTAAGTAGCCATACCTGTGTGGCTCTTGTGTCGCTGTCTTCAGCTCAGTGCTTCAAATGAAAATAAGCTGCTTTGCGTTTACATATTAGCTATAGGCTAGCTACCGTCTGTATGCACCTTTCCATTACAGATTTGAGCAAAACTTTTTTTTTTTTTTTAATATCGATAAATAACTATTGCAAAATGACGCCGTTTCCATTAACCGATGTTAAGCAACTAAAACCGTAATTTTTTTCTCTCGCGATCAGTAAAATCATTCCAAAAACCATGGCACGCGCGATCAGTCATTCCAAAAATCATGGCAACGGAGGACGTTAGTAGGTTTATATCTCAGCCACCGCCCTACAAATTATTATTATTAATGGAAGGAGACGTGTCTTATCCAAGCATTAATGTCAGGGAAAGACCCTTATGCGAACGGCACATATATAGGCTAAGTTTCTTCATGTTTCTCCCTTGATTGTGGCATTTCTTTGAGAGTAGGCTACCCCTGTAATTATTGTTTCTTTTATGAATTTATTAAAGAACCCTGGCTGTCATGTATTCTTTCTGTCCAAAAGGTCCGTGTTCTTTTGTGTCCACTCGTTTTTCCTTTAACCCCCAAATGAAAAACGAAAATGAAGGTTGTTGTAAGTAGACTATTTTTAAAACGCAAAGTTGAACACCAACATTTTAATTTGAACTGTAGGCTACACCAAATGCTGCGCGAAAAAGAAAAAAATATTGACGAATTTTCAGATTTTTGTTTATGACTTTTTGCCTCTTTTTTAAACATTTAAAATATATACAAATTAATATGGATGATTTTTTTCTTTTAAAAAATGTATTTTGTCTTTTATTTTCCGTGTTTGCATTTATGAGGAAAAAACAATGTAACGTGACCGTTCTCCATTACGGTAATGAGTGCTCTGAACGCGGCACTAAAGTACTTTAAAACTTACACAGAGACCTCAAACAGAAAGCACAAAGCCTTTTTCATTTTTTTTTCGTTTTGTATTAATTGTATCTTGATTTTAAAATATGTTTCATTAACCAATTGCCTAATAAATAAAAAGAAAATAGCAGAAAATAGATAATCACGACACAGAGGCGCCGGAGTGAACTGGAGCTTAAAGGTACAATATGTACGAATTTTGCATTAAAATATCCCAAAATCTCAAGGCCAGTGTTATATATTTTGTTAAGTTGATTACTTACAATATCCCAAATGTTTCAAACTATTTTTAAATAATGAGAAAATTGCGATTTTAACCAAGGAAACGGGGCGTTAGAGCAGGGGCGAGCTGGGAGTCGCCAGTCAATTGCATCATATCCGCGTTACCCTCGGCCACAAAAAGCATGTCATTAAACGCAACATTTATAAAAATAGAACATCCATGAACATGATTTTTCGATTCCCGTCTGACTGATTTACATCCACGGTGGAGTTGAAAACAACAGTTCCCATCATTCTACGCTCCTTTACATCGTCATCAAGCTACGCCGTTGTTGTTGTTTGGAATGTAGCGCCCTCTAGCGGCAGAAAATGTTGCATATTGTGCCTTTAAGCTATCATCCATGAACCGAAACTCAGCGTAAAAGGTAGCCTACCTTTTACGCTGACCTAAACAAAACTGACCTAAACAACAGACCTAAACAAACTGAATAGGCCTATATATATTATCTACAGAAATCTCTACTTTTAAACAGAACCATTCAAAACAAAATAAAACGATGTAGCCTAATCCGTTCACTACTAAGAAGATCGCGAGTCAGTCAACTTCGTCTTTGCAGTCGACACAGAAAACAAAAAATTGAGAGAGAGAGAGAGAATATATGATTAGTTTGACTCATTTTGAGGACTTATAATGATCTGTTAAGATAGAACGTTCACCGAATTCTGATTAGTCGAGAGGATTTATCCGTTTAGGCTAAAAATAGGGTCGGCGCTTCTCGGTTTGGAAAATAACTGCATCTTGCAGTGGCCTACATTTTAAACAAGGAAATATAGCGATTTGGCATGAAACGTTGATGGAGCAGTGAATAGGGACAATCTCGTTTAAAAAAAAAATAATTTATGCCGTTTATCGCGTTTTGGAAAAGAGCTCTTCAAGCACATTTTTCATCAGCTACTAACGTTACCCGCCCGCAAGGAGTTCATTATCCACCCGCATCCCCGCCTGTGAATTTTAGGAATGTCACAATCCACCCGTTTTAGACACTTTTATGCGGGTACCGGACCCGTTGCAGGACTCTGATGGAAACCACTGAGCCAACGTAATTAATTTCATTGGATCACTTGCTGGTGATGATGCAGCCTGTGGTCAGGCTTGAGTCCACACATGGGGTAGAAGCCACTGATTGGCCTCAACCGGGCCCAATGGTAGCGCCGCGGCTGCGTGACGTTAGTGTTTTCTGCGTGGAGTTACTATGGCAACTTACTTGAAGTTGAGGTAAAAATCAGCAATGCCGGGGAAATGTAGATTTAATAATCTTTGGCATAATAATTCATTATGACATGAATATTTACCTTTAAGTCATGGAAAAGTCATGGAAATTTAATGGTAAAAATGTGTACGAACTCTGGTGTAGCCTACTACAGAAAGGTCAAACGTGATTAATCTGCTCTCTTCACAGAAAATTTTCCAGACCATTGCTATGATGCAAAAAACTACTTGACAGAGAAACCCCTGGATTGAATGGAGAACAACTCTTCAAAAAAAGTAAGAAAATGTTTTTTTTGTTTTTGTTTAATCAATTCAGGCCTTTAAATCATAAAGACATGATTTGAGATAGAACAGTCTCAGACCTGCCAATCTCTACGCATTTTGAACTCAAAGTACGCTGGTACGATTTGTCACTCTAAACAACACAAAAACCTGGTGCACGTGCTGTACTCAAATCAAGCAACAGCAGAAGAAGAAGAGTTCGACCGATCATAGCGCTGGTTCATTCCCCAAATAGCAAGCCAGGATGATTGACAAATGCGTAAGGCTTATGATTGAAAAGAGACAGCAATACAGAATCCCGCTCGATCCCCCTTCCACTCCCGCCGTCTGGCGGATTTCTTAAGCGAGGACAGTACAGTAGTCTCGGTGCTCCTTACGGTAAACAGGCTGGGGGAGATTTGTTAAAATATAGAATTGAGTTTAATTAATCCTCTGCGTGAATGCATGGATAGACTCTAAAAATACGCTCTGTCATTCATAGTCACTCAGAACAAAGGGCCAGGACCCTCCGATGAAGAACAGCAGACAACAGTTTGTGCTGGGTAGAGGGCAATGACCATCAGATAAGGGGCAGCAGACGACAGTAGGTGGTGGGCAGGACACAAGGGGTTATCTATATCTATATTTCATTCATTCATTTTATTTTATTTAAGTGTCATGCACAGAATTTGTGCCCAGCCCACATGGGCTTATAAGACACTGACATTTCAAATAAAAAGCGGACCTTATACCATTATAGACAATATCATTACATCTTGCGATAGAGCGTTCTTTGCCTTAAAGTCCAAGCTTTCTCCACAAATGTTGCCACACTAAACCAGTCATTACTAAACAACCAGCTCAACATATCCCCTTCAGATAACCAAAATAAATCAGGATTCTTACATTGAATCTTTTCAAACAAAACATTTCTCAAATCATTATACAAAGGACAGTAAAACATAAAATGAAATTCATCCTCAACCAAACTCAATCACGACAGCACAAAGCCGGTTTTCCTCAGGAACCCCTTTATACCGACCCACTTCCACCTCCAAAGGCAGCACTCCTGCTCTGAGCTGTGCACACAGGGATCTCTGTCTCCTTTTCATATTACAATTCACATAGGGCTCTGTGGAAAAGCAGACCTTGAACTGCACATAAATTCTCAGTTTAGGTTTATTTAACACTTCTAACTCCCACTGCTTTTTATAAATATCAAGTAATGTGTCTTTTATAGTAGGTATTTTAAATTGTAAATTATTCTGAAACAAAATTTGAGAGTTTACTTTATATGAGATCTCATGAACATCTTTAGTCCAGGGATGCCCATTGACTTTATCCCAGTTAAAGACTTTCCTGGTAAGTCTATAGTCAGGTAGGCTCACCAAACGATTCCACAATCTAATCACTTCAACCCTTTGCCTCACCACACAAGGCTCCCAACCCATGTCTCCCTCTACAGCTACCTTAGGGGCGAACCTATGAACACCGAGAAAACAACGTAAAGCTCTATGCTGAACAGAGTTACACTCAGGACTCTCCATAAATCCCCACACCCCAGCAGCATAAAACAACACAGGTGCAACCATAAAATCATACAGCCGCGTGAATATAGGGAAACTCAAATCAGGACATACCTTCATCATATTAACCACAGACCCCAATGCCCTTCCAGCAGATTCCCCCAAAATTCTCCTGCCCACAGAAAACCTCATATTTTCTTGAAAAACAAAGCCAAGATACTTATATGTTGCAGAATAGGTTAACAATGATTGACCAAAATAAAATGCATAATCACTTTGGCAAGTAGATGGCTTTCTGAAACGCACAATTTGTGTTTTCTCTAAATTAATAGTAAGTCTCCATTTGGTACACCAATCATTCATAATATTCAAAAATTTTTGCAACTCAATTTCTTTTTCTGCAATCAACACAATATCGTCAGCCTATAAAAGAATACTAAGATTAAGGTCTTCAATAGTTATTCCCAGATTTGCCATTTTAATTTCTTGTCTAATCATTAACATGAAGAGCAAATAACGTTGGAGAGAGAACATCTCCTTGTTTTACCCCAAACGGAGTAGGAAACCAACCAGTCCTTAAATCATTCACCTAAACACAAGCTACTGGTGCCTTATACAGGGCTTTAATTGATTTATAAAATGTACCATTAATCCCATAATTATTTAATTTATACTTCAGGAGGTCTCTGTTTATCCAATCAAACGCTTTTTTTAAATCAACAAAACAAACAAATGTACTTTTTCCCACCTGTAGCCGCGCTCTCACCACGGATGATAGGACATAAATATGGTCAATACATGCCCTATTTTTCCTAAATCCATTATGCTCATCAACCAGTATTTGATTCTCTTCAATATACTCGCAAAGCCGATTGTTCAAAATGGCAGAATAAACTTTATAAACTGTACTCAATTAACGTATGCCTCTGTAATTTAGAGGTATTCTAGGGTCGGCCTGACAAGACTTAGGGATTGGCTTGATGATTGATTTATACCATCCTGATGGAATGACACCACTACAAAAACAATTTGTAAACAAACAGTGCAGAGTATTCAAAAGCTTGGGATATTTAAGAACTTCATTTGTCAATTCATCTTCTCCCACAGCTTTTTGTTATTTAATTTTTTCAATTACCTTCTGTACCTCAGCCACTGTAATATCACTATTTAACAAGTAATTTGTTAAAAGCAGTGGTGGACTAACATTGTTCCCTTCGAGAACTGCCTTGGCCTTACAGGTATTTATAAAAAACTGGTCATCAAACTGATGCAAACAAGTTGCTATAATCTGCCTCCCATCTTTCCAACACCTGATCAGTTTGAAAGACAGATTCTCCACTCTCTGTGATAATTTCAAGTGGGATAGTTTTTTTCTTCTTAGGCCCAAGCTTATTTATTTCTTGCCAGAAGTGTTTAGAATTACTATTATGAAACTGTTCCAACTGAAGAACTTTCCCCCTCCTATAGCTCCTTTTGTAAGCTCTGAGCTTTTTATCAAATTCAGATTGACCATTTAAAAGCTCTGTATAACTCCTGTATAACATAGTATGAGATATAACTGAATTACACGCCCAAAGCCTAGAAGCATCGGTTATAGAGTTCATGTTTTTTTTCCATTATCTGGGTTTCCATCCAAACGTGAAGCAAATTTTTTCAAATAAAAAATGTGAATTAGGTGCGTTTCCATCAGGTTGTTTGAGTGGATGACGTGGTATTGGTAACCTAATAACCAACAGTAAATGAAACACCGTCAGCGAAACAGTAGTGATGTGTGTTGTTCGACTCAATGAGCGACTGCTTTAAGAGAACAGTAAGAGTCGGTTCCCGTCTGAGAGCTGTTTTCCCTTTTTGTATTTTTGTATGTTAATACAAGCAAGGATAATATGATTATCCTTTCGGTACACTGCTCAGCCACACGACAAGTAGTCACTAGCTTATGTTATTTTGATGTGTTTTCATCCTTAATATCAGGTCAGAAAACAAGAGCAGTAACACAAGCAAACGAAGTAGCATTTTAATGCATTTTAATAACAGACAACATAAAGACAGAACGTAGAATTTGTAAGGTGAAACTGTCATATCGAGCAGGGACGACCTTTAACAACCTGTTTTAAGTGTGATGTGCTTACAATGGTTTTATTTTGAATAGTGAAGAATGAACAAAAAGGGTGGCTAACCCCACACTGATCCACTCAAGACTGGAAAAGTCTAGAATTTTTTTATTTTATTTTATAAATTGTATCGTGCTGTTTATAAAATGCAATTTATAAAAATGTTTTGGTAGACTTTTCCAGTCTTGAGTGGATCAGTGTGCGGTTAACCACCCTTTTTGTTCATTCTTCAATATACCATTGGCTCTACGCACCTGTAGTACAAGGACCTGCAGTACCAGGACTTTTTTCCATCACGTTTCTGCATAAAAACAGGGTGATGGAAACATAGCTAATGCTTTCATCTTTCATTTCCCTCACTCTTAAATTAGGAGATTTGAAATTAGTAAATGTTTAATCTCTTTTCTTTAGCCTGAGTTTGTCAGAGGGGACTACATGTCTGGAAATGCAAAAGGATTCAACCTGCAACCATTTCATACGGTTATATGACCGTTTCATCTTGGAAAACCAAAACATCCTGATAATGGAACCTCTTCCTGACTATGTGACCTTGAGTGAGTTCATCAGAAGAAAAGGAAGGTGTCTGACTGAAGAGACAGCGAACCACATCATGGCTCAAATCTTGGTTGCACAGAATCACTGCACGGATAAAGATCTTCTTTACCCATGTCTCAAGAGATTTCTACTGATCAACCCAAAAACCATGCATATAAAATATGCACACGTTACCGAAAAATACCTTAAAAGTGAGTTGGCTTTTTGAACACAGATCACTGATGACTGGTGATGTTTTACTAAACACTGGAAATGTCTTGCTTGCAGGATTTGAAAACACGGAGGATGAGGATATTATCTCCGAATGCTGCTTTCTATTAGTAATGCTTTGTCATAGCGATGGAGAGTTAGTGGGTAAGATTGATTGCTTGGAAAACATATAAAGCTGTGACACATAAAGTGAAATTAAAATGAAAGTGTCAAACCTTGATGACGAATCTGCAATGATAATGAATGTTAGCAGTGATTAAATGTTCATGCCATAGTAACAGCAACAAATGCTTTGTATGTCATGGTAACATTCACCTTATGTGTAGCAGGGTTCATACGGGCATGAAAAACCTGGAAAAGTCATGGAATTTTAAAATGGCAATTTCCAGGCCTGGAAAAGTTTTGGAAAATGAATAAACTCAGAAAGTTTTGGAAAAGTCATGGAATTTTTTTTTTTCAAAATATCTGTGTACTTGAATTTGTTTAATTAATAATATTGGTGAAACAAATTGCAATACTTTTTTCCTTAGGGTGATCAGTCGAATCACGTGACTCACTTGCGGCGGATTTTGATTGTAGGTGGGCCTCCAGAAAACTAGATGGGCCAAAAGAAATGGGTTCCCCTTCATGTCCGTTTCAGCGCTTTTCTGCGGCACTGAGGACAGCGACTAAGTAGCCATCTGTGTGGCTCTTGTGTCGCTGTCCTCAGGAAATTTAATGGTAAAAATGTGTACGAACCCTGAACAATTGTGGTTAAAAAAGTATATTTTTTAGAAAATGACAGATCGTTTCGCTAGATAAGGTCATATTCCTCAGCTGGGATCGTGCAGAGCCCTTTGAAGCACTTCAGAGCCCTTTGAAACGGCATTGATTTGGACTTCAACATCTTGGTTGCCATCGAAGTCCATAGTGTGGAGAAAAATCCTGAAATGTTTTCCTCAAAAAACTTCTTTTTTTTTCCACTGAAGAAAGAAAGACATGAACATCTTGGATGGCATTGGGGTGAGTAAATTGTCAGGAAATTTTCATTTTGAGGTGAACTAATCCTTTAATAATAACAGGTGAAACTCGAAAAATTTGAATATCGTGCAAAAGTTCATTTATTTCAGAAATTCAACTTAATGTGAAACTAATATATATAGACTCGTTTCATGCAAAGTGAGATATTTTAAGCCTTTATTTGTTATAGTTTTGATGATTATGGCTTACAGCTTATGAAAACCCCAAATTCAAAATCTCAGAAATTAGAATATTACATGGAATCAATAAAAAAAGGATTTTAAATACAGAAATGTTGGCCCTCTGAAAAGTATAATCATGCATCAAGTTCATTTTATTTATATAGCACATTTTATAACAGCCACTGACTGACCAAAGTGCTTTACAGAACAAAAAATAAATAAAGAGAATAAGACCTGCATCACAACACAACACAGATAGGTGCAGTAAAGCTAAGAGCAGCCTTTAACAAGAATAGCAAAAACATTATCGGACTAAAATATAAAATAAGAAAACAGAAATGGCAATACAGTATCAGACTCATCAATAATAAAACCGAAATGACTCAGACTCAGATAAAAAGGAACAACAGCATCAGACTCAATGGAGAATAGTAAAGCTAACCAACCTTAATTATAGGCCATGGAAAACAAGTGTGTTTTTAAAAGTGACTTAAAAGTGATCACGGAAGGGGCTATCCTAATCTAGGGGCAAATTGTTCCACAACCGAGGCCCAAACACAGAGAATGCTCGATCCCCTCTGCATTTGAGTCTGGAATGAGGGACTAATAACAGGTTCTTATCGCTTGATCTCAGACTTCTTAACGGAATATGTGGTTGTAGCAGTTCAGATAGGTAGCTCGGTGCTTGATTACATAGAGATTTATAAACAAATAAAAGGATTTTAAAATCAATTCTGAAATGAATGGGCAACCAATGAAGGGACCTCAGAATTGGGGTGATGTGGGCACTTTTACGGCTATTTGAAAGGAATCTTGCAGCAGCATTTTGCACTAATTGAAGACGAGCAGTTTGAGTTTTTGTAAAGTTTTTGAAATACCGCAATAAAGTGAATTGCAGTAGTCTAAGCGTGAGGTGATAAAGGCATGGACAGCCATCTCAAGAGTTTTATGATTAAGAAAAGGTTTGACTTTCGACAGCAGACAAAGTTGATAAAAACTAGAGCTTATTACAGAGGAAATTTGTTTATCAAAGTTTAAAGACTCATCTAGTAGAACGCCCAGGTTCCGTACACGTGAAGATCTAAAAGCAGATAGTCTGCCTAGGTCGAAGGTGGCAGCCTGAGGATTAACAGTGGGCCCAAAAACGATGATTTCGGTTTTGTTTTCATTTAAAAATAAAAAATGTTGGTCCATCCAAAATTTTACTTTATCTAGACAACTTAGTAATAATGAAAAGGCATAATTTCTCTTGATTGGAATATACATTTGTGTATCGTCTGCATAACAGTGAAAAGATACCCCATGTCTTCTTAGAATGGTGCCCAGTGGTAACATAGATCGCTAAGATAGATCCTTCAGGGAGATCACAAGTTAGATGCGCAACAGAAGAGGAAAAATGTCCTAACTTGACTCTGAAAGTCCGACCCGAGAGATAAGACTGGAACCACTGGAGGATGATACCTTTTAGGCCCACATAATACCCTAGTCTGGATATCAGGGTAGTGGTCGACAGTATCAAAAGCTGTTGATAGATCTAGAAGTCAGAGCCACAGTCACCAGTGTCTGTGGATAGGTAGATGTCATTTAAAACTCTCAACAGGGCAGATTCAGTACTGTGAGCAGACTCAAAACCAGATTGAAATTTCACTTTAGAAACAACTGGAGTTGGTCAAGAACAACTTTTTCCAACACCTTCAAGACAAAAGGTAGTCCAGAGATAGAACTCAGTACTTTGATTGATAGTTCATGTACTCAGTACTTGGTTTGGGGCCCTTTTGCATGAATTACTGCCTCAATGCGGAGTGGCATGGATGCTATCAGCCTGTGGCACTGCTGAGGTGTTATGGAAGACCAGGATGCTTCAATAGCGGCCTTCAGCTCTTCTGCATTGTTCTGTCTCATGTCTCTCATCTTTCTCTTGGCTAAAGGTCAGGCGAGTTTGCTGGCCAATCAAGCACAGTAATCCCATTTCATGAACCACACCTGTTTTTCCTCTCCTGTTTATCTGTGATACATCGTAAAAATATTATCAGTGTTATTTACTTTACCTGTCAGTGGGTTTCTTGCTGTGTCCGATCAGTGTAAATATGTGCTTTAGTGGATGCATTTTTCACCTCTGTATGGTGCCGTTGAGCCTCTCCACCAATCCGTTGGTCTGAGGGTGGTATGGGGCACAGAGGCTTCTCTTGATTCCAAGCACTTCACAGACCTTAGTGTTGATCTACAGGGGTTATGTGAAAATAATATTTTGTTATATTATTTGAGTAATATCTTTTTTTTTTAAAGGGAAGAACATGCAGTACTTAAAAGCATTTGTGTAGTTGAAAATGAAAATACTTACAGTGTTGACAAACTCTCTGCCCTGATCAGTAAGAATTCTTTTTGGCACTTCAAACTGATACACAAATTTTAAGATGCACTTTGTAACCTCTGCAGCCGACTTACAGTAGATGTCAGAGGATACGCCTGTGCCCATTTGGTGCAATAATCAATAATAACACAGTTATATTGATATTGCCGGGGGCTGTTCCATAAACCAAGATTAGAGTATAAGCCAGGCTTATTGGTTAGTCAGGCTTATTTTTGGTAGATTCGGTTTCATAAATCAAACTTAAAGTTCAAACTCAGTTACCCCGGCAACTTATGCTGGCAAATTAACCTGGTCCGGGGCAGGCTAACTGTCAGGCTAAGTCTGAGTTCAGGCTTAACGAGCATACCATTTATACTCACCTGCTGGTATTTCGATGTCATTTTATTTTACTTAACCACTATTAATAATTTTTTTTTTTTTTAAATAAATAAATAAATGAATAAGGAAATGTACTTTACTAAATAAATAAATAAGCAAATGTACTTTACTAATAAATGTAAGAAATTATAAGGTATAAATACACTAAGAAATGTTCAAAACTTGTGTGTTTAATTGGTGAGTTTGGTTAATGAGTTTGGTAATTAATTAATTAAAAGTATATAAATAGGGAGCTGAACTCGTTTCCAAACTTAACCATGGCGTGTCCTTTCATAGATGAGGTGGTGGATGAGGGAGCTATAGTCTATAGCTATAGTGGATGAGGGAGCTATATGCGGAGGGCATTTCAAAGAGAGAGAACTTTCAGAGACAGGTCAGACCCATTGGCTTTTAATGACAGCTACCTGTATGAGCGATATAGGTTCTCAAGAGATGGGATTGCTTATATTTGTAGATTACTAAGCCCACACATTGCATTAATACACGCCGCAACAGAGCGCTCACAGTCCCACAGACGGTGTGCATTGCACTTCGCTTTTTTGCCAGTGGAACATTTTTGTACACAGTTGGAGATGCAGAGAATATCAGCAAAGCATCAGTTTGCCGCTCTGTACGAACTGTGTACCTTTCTTTAAAAAGACTACTCAATGTGTTCATCACATTCCCTGGCCACAAAGCTATTCGTACCATTAAACATGCCTTTTATGGAATAGCTGGTAAGTTCAAATAACTATAAAACATGGAAATATTTCTTGACTGTTGATTTTACATGGGACATATTTAAAACAAACAAATAATTTTCCTAGGTTTCCCAAATGTTATCGGTGCATTGGACTGCACCCATGTGCGTATTAAGTGTCCGTCTGGTCCACATGAAGCGGACTTTGTGAATAGGAAATCAGTACACAGCATCAATGTACAGGTACGGTCCCACTGAGATGATATTGAAGGCTATGCTCTAGCACTGAGTGTTCTGTACTAAGCTGGGCACCAGTGTTTAGTTCATTGCAATTAAAATGTAGTGACCTACAGGTTTAATTTATTTTAGATGATTAGTGATGCAGATTGCATCATCACAAATGTAGAGGCCAAATGGCCAGGCTCTGTGCATGACTCCAGAATCTTTAGAGCCTCATCTCTCTACCAGCAACTAGCAAGAGGTATGCTAGTAATCACTTAAATCGCAAAAAGTCTTAAAAAAAGAAGAAGAAGAAGAAAAAAAACAACTACATTATATATCTATATATATTCATTCTGTCTATGCAGGAGAATTCTCAGGAGTTTTGCTGGGAGACAAGGGATACCCATGCCTGCCTTACCTCTTGACTCCCTATCAGGAGCCCCAGACAGAGGCACAGCACCGCTACAACATTGCCCATGCACGCACAAGAGGTCGTATAGAGATGGCATTTGGGCTGATAAAGTCAAGGTTTCAGTGCCTGAAGCACCTCAGAGTGACTCCACCTAGGGCATGTGACATTGTAGTTGCTTGTGTAGTCCAATAGCAAACGCTGTTCCGTGCCGGAACATCGCTGCTCTATCTTTTCCTTTTGTTGCCATGGTAGCCCACAGTAAATCGATTGACCCATGCTCGACTTTTCAGGACTTTTAAACAATGGCGTGCACGCGCAATTATCTAGACTATTTAAACCTGACTCAAATTAGTAAGATCACATGATCCTCAACTTACTGTTATGGAACCAATTTAAGCGCGGATGTTTAGCTCGGCTCATTCAAGTCAGGTTTTGGACTTTAATCCCCGCTTTTCTAAGCGGCTTTTATGGAACAGCCCCCTGGTCAGTTTTTACCAACTTTCCAATTAGGTCAATTCCAACCAGTTCAAATGGACATTTGGTCTGTCAACAGACAAGAATAAAAAACAATTAATTTATTTGTATAACACTTTTCACAATACATATAGGCCCGGTTTCACAGACAGGGCTTAGACTAAGCTAGGATTAGGCCTTAGTTCATTTAGGGCTTTTAAGTAACTTTCGTAAATGTGCTTTAGAAAAAAACATTACTTCTGTCTCCATTATATTCTGTTAGTTTCTGTTTTCATGGACTTTCAGTTTGTTATCATTCAGTTCATTCTTTCCAGCTCTGTTCACCCATAACCATCTGTATTTATGTAACTCTGTTTCAGTTCCAGTTGTGCGGTCTCGCATCAAGTTATGTGTGTGTGTGTACCCTGCGGCCTGTTTCGATTTTTACCTGTTTGGATTATTTTATTAAACTGTGTGTTGGAACTTTATTTGTCCTAGCCTTCATATGCCTGTCTGTACGCATCCTTTACAACTGGTGTGCATCTTGAGGCAAAACAATGGTACTGACAGATATTAAGAAATGTCAGTGTAAGTTTCTTTCAGTTAAAACATTTTGGTCAAGCACTAGCTTAAGCCTTGTCTGTGAAACCGGGGGATAATTTCAAATCAGCTGTACAGAAAATGTAATCGGAGAAATACTTGACACATTAATATTTCTACATTTGTAAAAAAAAATAAAAAATAAAAGTTTTTTTTTTTTAATATAAATTTGGAGTTGGTAAGCGCTGAGAAATGGTATCTTATAAATTTGGATTGGTAGCGCTGAGAAATGGTATCTCTTGTTTTAAGTTGTCCAACATGTGCACTATGAAGGACTAAAAATGACAGAAGGAAAAATAAATAAATAAAAGTAGAAATAAATAAATAAATAAATGCAGAAATAATAGTGGAAATAAATACATTTTGGTAATATAAATGGCTATTTCTGTATTTTTGCATGTATTCATTTATTTATTTATGCATTTCTATATGTATTTATTTATTTATTTATATATTTATGTATTTATATATTTATATATGTATTTATTTCTACATTTATTTATTTCTGTATTTCCACATTTCTACATTTATTTTTCCCTGCGCCTGTAGGCTAATTGAGTGGGGGGTGCCAACATCAGTCTGAAGAAGGATTGGTTAGAGCGATGTGATAGAATCTACTACTACTTTCTTGATTTCACTGGTACAAGGAAGCCTACTCGGTAATGCTGCTTGAGTTAACCCTCTGAGGTCTGAGGTGTTTTTGGGGCCCTGGAGGTGTTCTGACATGCTCTGACATTTGTTTTTTTTTCAGTTATTTATAAACATGTTAATGGCAAAAGTGTAAATTCACTCTATATAACACAAACAGGGCTAGCATAATATCTGATCAACATGCTTGTAAATCTTTGTATTTTTAAAAGAATAATGTTTATGCGTGGTTATTTAAAAAAAAATTCAGCAACTTTCTTTTTTTAAGAACACAAAACACATTCTAAATATGTGCCCACAAGCCTCTTGACTAATGTATGTTGTCTTTCTAGTTCTGGCTTCAAAATGATGTGAAAGTCATCCTGCCTGATCGTTCTCTTAAAACAATACATTGATTTAAACATTGTAAAACAGTTTTTTTTTGTCAGAAGAGGTTTATGCGTGGGAGGGGTAATCGCTCATCAATATTAATGAGATTCAGACCAGGGGTGTGACAGACACTCCCCCAATGACTAATGGGCCATCAAGAGAGGCAGCCTGAACAAAGAGGAGATTCAAAGGTTTTGTTTTTCACTGTTTTATTGTAATTCCTCTATGAGGAGGAACTAAATGTTTTAAATTTGCAATGTTTTAAACTCAGCTCTGGTCCAGGTTCCCGTGCAGGCAGGAATCTCAGAGTCTGTGGAACCATATCAATGTCAGTCTCTGTTTTCCATGACAGAGTAGACTGCTTGTTGCTTGTCTGAACGTTTGTCTTGGCCCTCTTTGCAACAGGTGTCTGATGATCACCATCACCTTTATAGCTGTAAAACAAACAAACAACTGTGAGCAGGTTTATTACACAAAATATAACAACTGCATTTCAATCATTATAAGTAACATTGGCCAGATGCAAAGCCATACAGACACATAATGTTCGTATGGACTATGTAAAACCAGAATATGTAAACAGAATTATACTAATATCTGAAAGAAAGGGAATAAGTGTACTTACTTTTCAGTTGTTCTCAAAACTGAACGACACCTGTCGCGTGACCTCCCAGTGCGAGTTGCAGGTGAGGGTGAGAGTGATGCTACCACATTCCTATAAAAATAATAATATTAATATTAATAAAGGTTGAACAAAGTACTATGCCAGCACATGCATAACTGATGGACAGTCAGCATTTTGGTAAAACAACAAAAATAAGCTCTTTTAAACTAACATTACCAATCACTAATTGTAATATTGTGCATACATAACACCACAATTTTTGCAATTGTGTCTGGTAAGTGTGTTTTGCAATTGTGTCTGGCAATCCACACAGGCACATGTACATTTGTAGCATCACTAAGTATATAAACAAAATTGGTCTAACATCTGTAAAATAGTGGGTAAATATGTACTTACTCCTTCTGATTTCTGTCTGTGTTGCTGCGTGCCCTATTAGTGCGAGTTGCAGTGAGAGGTGAGAGTGAGCAACCTACATCATTCCTTTCAAAAAAAGTTGAAAAATATTATTATCATATAGAGTACTATTCCAGCACATGCACAACTGATGGGCATTAGCATGCTGATAAGATAACACAAAGAAAAAAATGTAACATTATCAACCAACCTCTAAAAATAAATAAATGCATACAGGCTCATATTGTAATAAGTATATAAACAAAATTGCACAAACATTGGTAAATATGTACTTACTCTTTCTGAGGATTTTTTTAAGTTTATGTTGCTGCTATGTGAAAAAAATCCAGCAAAACGCGTGGGCGCGTTTCTCGACCTCAGAGGGTTAATAGAAGCTGTTTTCAGTTTTATGTAGCCTGGATGGAGACTTTTGTTCAAGCAATTGCTAATGATTTAAGATCATTAGCGCAGGATTGTGAGAACAATGCGTCCAATGAATATCTCCAGTTTCGTTTGTGCAGAGTAATGGAGGATTTAGTTCAGATCAGTGCTGATATGGATGTGGAAGTTGAGGTAGCAGTGCTAGAGAGTCTTCAAGAAATCCTCCGCCAACTTCACATTCTCTCTGAGACAGAGAAAGCGACAACTGGACGGCCATCGTACCTTTTACCACCTGATATAATTGAAGCGCACCTTCCTTTGGGGTACACTGCTGGAGAAATTGCGCAGTTGTTCGGAGTGTGCGAGAGAACAGTTCGTCGAATGATGACACAATATGGTTTTCTAAGCGGGTAAAAAGGATAACTATAATGTATGGCGGAATAGCACTTTTGGGAGTAGTTTGACTAGTAGTTTACTGCGCCGAGTCAAAGTACTCCCAAAAGTGCTATTCTGCCATACATTATAGTTATCCTTTTTACCCGCTTAGAAAAGCGCCACATTTTATTTTGTTTCACCATACTTGGTCGTGTAACTACTCGTGTAACTGTTTTTAAATAGGGAAAACGTGGAGGTGTTTGGTCGTTTCAAACTTCATCTCTGTTTGGTACCATTGAATGAACTGGGCTAAGCTAAGTGCAATCAAAGTGTCACCGCGCGCCAGAGAGATTAAGTGCACGCACTGAGATGAGAGAGGTATGTATCAACTCGTCTTAGTTAAGGGAATAACAGTTTAATACGAAAAAACGGTGGAGTATCCCTTTAAGTTGCAGTGCATTGAGCTCTCAGAACCTCCTTGTAAAAAATACGGTGTCACAATGGGACTTTTTCTGTTAAAATAAAGGTTAAATAAAAACAGGGCCACCATAGATAGTATTTTAGCTATCTCACATATCATTAAAAGGTTTTGGAAAAAAAGTAATCATACCAACTTAATTGTCTCACATATCAAGGTCAGCACAGTCCTTAATATCTATTGTGGCTTCTTCTGGGGATCCATTAAAGAGCACATGTAGGATTGCCAGGCTCAGTCCACCGAGACATGGCCCATCATGTAAGAATGAATGACCAATCATTCGGCCAGCAACAAGAAAAAAGTCGCTCTCCAGAAGGAAGTGGGAAGTGGAGGGAATCAAACGATCTTTTTCACCCTCAAACAGAAGAGTTCCCCCTGACCCTTACAATGAAAAAGAAAAGTCACACCACATAGAAGGTAAAGTAAAGAATAAGGATATTATGCTATGTACAGCATTGGTACTAGCCACTGGATACTAAAGGTAACTTTATCTTGCAGTCTATTAAGAAAGCAATAGGTTAAAAATGGCTATATTCACATGTACCTCTTTGGTATCAGGCAGGGCTGATAAACAAGCACCATCAGATTTACAGTGAAGGAATGCATCATAAAAAGTGTGAAATAAATGGATCAAATAAAAATACAAATGTTTGCTTCAGGTTGATTCAACATCCACACACAAACACACACAATGCTCTTCAACTGTTGGCTGATGGTGGACCTCGTGCCCCTTGTCTGATGTCTGGCTACACATGCAATATGCATAAACTGATACGTACCTCATGCATTCATCACTATGAGCCTTAATACTTGAAAAAGAGAATTCTTCTCCACAAGTCACACATTTCTGGACTGGCCCAACCAGCTCACTGCTGCATTCTGGTCCACATATCTGTAGGAGAGATCATTTTAAAATTCCACACAAAAATTATAATAATGTGACCGTCATTCATAGTCTGCATTTTTAAGAAGAGAACAGTAGTAGAAACTTACAGGATCCAGATTCAGATTCCTCTGAAGTGGTCGGATAAAAATAGTTGCATGACCAATCTGAGGAGTTTGTGGTTCCTTTAGATATCGGACATGGTAGCCATCATTGGGACAGGGGATGAGGACCAGTTTACGACTCCGAGTTGTTCCAGATATTTTTAGCAGTTCAAATCCACCCCCTTCTGAGCTTAGGATATGCCGCTAAAAGGAATTCTCTGAACTCCTCTGGATTTGTCTGAAAAAGAGAAGGCATACTATAACTAACAACTGACATTTCTCACATAAAAAGTAACTCATGTTTTCAAGGTGACTTTTTTTGGAATCATAAATTCATATACATTATAAAGACATCCACTTAAACAGAGTCTACATTGCATCCAGTCATGATGTCTTATTTACCTTGAAATGTAAGACGTTTCTCCCCTAACCCTGCAGCAGCGAGCCTCTGTTTAACACATCGATTGGGGACTAACTTTTTTATCGTCAAGACAACAGAATAAATGGGTGTATGAGTGAAGTTGTACGGGTACAGCAGTGGATCGCCGCATTGTCAACCTTCTCCCTCCACGTGCATATGGGCCAAACAGTCTTGAAACCTCGGCTGTGTTCAAAAGATGAGACCAGACATCTATTAAAGAATGGTAGGAAATAATAATAACTAGGGATGGGGATCGTTAATTTTTATTGATAATGATACCCTTAATGAGACTGCTTAACGATCAGAGTCTTTATCGATCCCACTATCGATACTTTACTATTATTTGGTGACAGTTATTTGGTAAGACCAGACCCAAAGGGCATGAGGTAGGCCTGCACGCTATGAGGAAAATATTCAATGTGCGATAACATTGTTATATATTGAGATGACATATGACTTGCAATAAATAAACATATATTGAAGTGTGCATATTAGCTGCCTGGTTGTTTTTAAATGAATGATAGGATTAGACTTTAATGTTTTAAATACAGCTAAATGTTGTTTCTAGAGCAGCACATTAATGTTAACAACAGCAAAGTCACTTAATATCTGACATCACAATACTGAGTGACATTTAGAAATCAGTCTGTATCAGTCCCTCCTCTTCCTCCTCCTCTCTGCTGTTATTCACTGGCTGCAGGTAATGTTACCAGGTAGAACTAAGCGGCTGGTTTGTCTCAGCCAGCAGCTGAGTTTTTAAGACTACAGACAGCTTTCTATTTAACGTTTTTAACGTTTGGCTAATTGGCAAGCTAGCGTTAGCTGTGCTTGTAAATAACATACAGGATGAGAGACTGGGGACAGAGATAATTCATCCTTTCTACATGTTTACCTTACACACAGGTGTACTAATAAAGTATTGTCTTTTTACTCGCGAAGGTTTTATTGCACATAAGGAGCGTAGCTGGCGGCAAATTGAGTAGTTTGGAGCTAACTTAACTTCCCTGTCTCCACAGCGATGAAGCGGCGTCTGCGTCTCTGCAGGGCGCTGTGTGCGCGACAGAATGGAGGCAGAAGCTGCAGCCTGATAATAAACAGTCCCGGGCCCATTTAATACCGCGTTTCGGTGCCATCATTAGAAACACTGATAGCAGTATCCGATAAGCTCGGACCTTATTGATTTTAGAGAAAGTTTGGGCCCTTTCAGAACCGGGTCTCGATCCCCATCCCTAATAAAACCTATACTGAGTAACAAAAGAACGATGGTCTACAGATCATTAGTTGACAGTGTCTGGTTTAATTTTTCTAACATTATATTCAATGCACAAATTCTTCAGTGTGGGTGCATTAAAGTCTGAAATCAAGTAAAATGTTCTTGCAGGAACCTACCATCCACTGGGTGTCTGGGTGTAACGTTGGGTGTAACGTTAACATTAGGCCTATGTGGCGGCTGAGGTGATGAATTTGCCGCCATTACACCACCCGATGCTGCACAAAAAGATATGCAATGTTAACTTAGTGAACGCCACATGGGTGGTAAATTTAATTAAAGTTAATACATTTGCCGTTATTATAAGTTAGGTAGTTAACGTCATTCAAATGCGTCTGTTAACGTTTGCTAACGTGAAATCACTTTATGTGGTTGCACTGGGTGTTGGGGTCGATCTGAAGGAAGTTAGAGTAGAAACTCACTGCTTTCGAGCTGGTCAGCCACATCGCGCAACAGGTCCGCCAGCGGCCTCCCACTTGAAGCCATTTCGTCTCTCCAGCTCGAGATCCCACATGCATAAAATGCTGGAGACACCGGATCCGCTGATGGATGTCACCATAGATTAAGAAGATGTCAATCAGTAGATCCGACTGTGCAGTGCATGATGGACCCGTCCAAAGGAAAGCATCAGGCTCACAACAAACTGTAAAACTAGGCAATGCTGATCAAATATGAATCAAGATTCTGTTGCTGGATTGTCTATTTCTCGACTTAAATCTTTTCAGAAATATATTTCAGTGTACTGTTTACCTCTAAAACGGGAACGTTTCTGACCCGACCGCCATGTTGAAAACGGACGATCCACAGTTAAGCACCGCCCGACTCATTACCATAGATTGTATTACACACTAGCCGCAGCATTCATAGGTAGCCTGATAGATGGATCGTTTGCTTCTGTCTGGTTAGCGATGCAGCCCCCAGCTAACCAATCCTTCTTCAGACTGATGTTGGCACCCCCCACCCAATTAGCATACAGGCGCAGAGAAAAATAAATGTAGAAATGTGGAAATACATAAATAAATAAATATAGAAACATAGAAAAAAATAAATGTAGAAATGTGGAAATACAGAAATAAATAAATGTAGAAATAAATATATATATATATATATAAATACATAAATATATAAATAAATGTATAAATACATATAGAAATGCATAAATAAATAAATAAATAAATACATGCAAAAATACGGAAATAGCCATTTATATTACCAAAATGTATTTATTTTCACTATTATTTCTGCCTTTATTTATTTTTCCTTCTGTCATTTTTAGTCCTTCATAGTGCACCTATGTCACTGTGATGAAACTCCTTAAATGGTGTGTCATCCTCCTCTGCATTGCACACAACTTTACATTTTTGGGACATCTTGTTGCGAATGTAAAACAGATCGTCATCTGAACAAAAAATAAATTGATCAAAGTCATAAGATCCTATTTTAAAATAGCATGAAGATAGAGTAGCTTACAATTAAGCTATAGGTTAATATAGCTAACCTAATAGCAATTTTGTTTTGTATACGTTTAGAGTGAAAAAGGAATAGGCCTACCATGAAAATTTGGCCATCCCAATAAGCTTAAGCAGTTGCCTACATTTAGAGGTGGCGATATGAGCAAAATCTTATATCTTATATCAAGATATGAGTAATTTTATTTAATAAACATTAAATGTATAAAGTAATCACATGTATACAAAGCAATGCATAGTCTTTTTCGATAAACATTAATGGATGAGGAGAAGAGTCAGCATTATACATTAATAACAACAGTAGGCAAATTTGGATACTGTTACTTTAAGACCGACTGCACGGACCCATTATACTTGTTTTCTTTCTGTTTACTGTTTAAATCACTTAAAACTAATTACTGTGTTTACTTGCAAATGGGTTGTTGACGTGCCATTTTCACTGTCACACAAGATAAAAATTAATATAATTAGTACTGTCATTATTTAAAATGCAGTAAATGGTTAAACATTTCTTTGTCTTACATGGACTTGTTGTTATAAAAACTACATTGTAATTAGATTTTTTTTTTTTTTTCCAAATCTCAAAAATGTTCGTATGTGGTGTGACTCATGCATGGTTCAATAATTACAACTTTTATAAATTAACCTGTTAAATTTACATAAATTAATTTCTATAAAAATTGTATTACTGAAAAAATCTAAAATTAATATTTTTACTGCATATTTGTAAACTACCCAAATAGGTGGTCACTTTGAAACATAGGCATGTATATTTAAAACTGTTCAAGCCATGATGTGCTCGCGTCTCTCAAACAGCGCTAAGAGTGCTACTGAAATTAGTTCTCTTTCGCTGCTAGCTAATCGTATACTGGTAACTGTTATATCGCCCATGTCTAAATAAACTGTTAAAATGGTTCTAAACAGGACCAAATAAAGTTTATTTGGCTTATAACAATAGCAGAACTCTTTTTAGTGAGCCCTTTTATGAGGTTCCATTAAGAACTATGCTTTGAAAGTGCTATATAGAACCCTAATAGTGGTATAATGAACTTTATAATTATATATTTTTTTATTAATATAATTTTTTATTATAGTTTATGAATTTAAGCTGCTACCATGACAGTGCTAAAACAAGAGTTATAAGATGAATACATTAATTTCCTTAACTACCTTGATAGTTTTTTTTCAGCTGTGCTGAATAACTGTTACCTTACCTATCATGCAGAAATTCTTGGCTCTCCTTCTCAAAACGAAACGTTGTTGTTTATTGGCATCTTTAATATATAGTATCACTCATAATATATTCGAATACCCCAATTCGCCCTCAAGAAGATATTTCCTCAATTCCATATTCCTGTTAAAATCCATTATGCAAAGATAGCATCGAAACTTATGCCTATCATAAACGCAATCAAATGGATGCGCGCAACGTTCTCATTGGATGTTGAAGCACCCATGTGATCTGCGTGCACGAACCGCTAGACCGTTCGGAAAAAAAGTGAACAAACATACAAATACACAGCACTTTTTTAAAATACATTTATTTATTCCATATTTTGACTACATTGAATTTTAATTATTATGTGACAAGCATTAAACAAACAAAAATGACAAGATTTTGGGTGAAATAGAGAAGGGTAACATAATTTGGTGACCTTTGGTGATTGTAATTATTCAGTGCATTAATGTAATAATTTACAAAAAATATATATATTGTCATTGTATTAGCCTTATGTTGGTTATTTGATGAATAAATATTATTCTGAATTGCAAAACAAACTGAGAAAAAAACTTTCCTAAAAGCGTGCTCTCGTTAAACGTGCACGGTCGCCAGGGTCGTTCTCGCGCGAATGTTTAATGAACAACACACGGAACCATACGTAGTAGGCTACTCTGAAAACAACCACATAGAGCTTAATCTGGGCAAACAAATAATAATTTATGATGTGAATAACCAGCATTTCTAAACAAGCGTTTCGCAAAGACCTCACCTTTGGCTTATAGTCAGAAGTTACGCTGTTTGCCTGCCGCCATTCGAGTGACTCGGTCGTATGTATACTAATGGCAGATTCTACGCTTACGAGAATACTGGATTAGTTGGTGGAAGTAATTACACATGAATGAGCACTATCATTTGAAATAAATTTGTGAATTCTCAAAATTTAAAAATTACACAGTGTAGCTTTAAAGACGTTGTTATGTGGGAGTGTTCTAATCTGTGTTTCATTGCAGTTTCCCCGGTAGCTCACCTGCAATCAACGGGTTAATTGGTGTCACCTGAGGGGAGCCACTTTAAATCTTGGACACATGCTCTCTCTCTCTCTCTCTCTCTCTCTCTCCCTCTCGTCTTGCAGCCAGCACTGCGGTAGCAGTGTTTCTGCTTCTACAGTCCCTTTTTTCTTTTGATTTTTTAATTAAACTTTATTTTGATTGGCAGACTTTTGTTTTGTGTCCTTTATGTTGCATCGCTAGAGCCAGGGTTGTAACATAATGGTGACTCGTCCAATTTGGTTGGTAAAAAGCATTTGTTTCTTTTGATATTTCGGGGACTGTATTTGTTTATTCCCTTTGATTGAGATCATTTGGTGAGTATGGTTGTTTGAGTATTTTTGAATATATGCATGAGTTTTCCCGGTTAGGAAGGGTGAGAGTTCCAGCTGGGTTGATTTATTCGATCCTTCCATCGGTTCACTCTTTTGTTATTTTTCGAGGTTATTCTGGGTGGAGACTTGTTCTCTGTCGGGGGTAAGCATTTCAGAACTGTGACCATTGATTCATTGGCTTACAGTTGCTGAGGTTTTGCTTTTAAAGTCGCCTTGTGCCCGGTACACCTCAGAAAATAGATAGGAGTTAGAAGTGTTAGGCTGGTATCTGGGTGTATCTCATGTGTTTTGTATTGTGTTTGAGCTCAGCAACCATGCTCACTTTTTTGATAGAAGTGAAAGAGGAATACTTAAGTTAGGTGAGTTAAACATTTTTTTATGTACTGTAGTGTTTATTTGGTCCATGATCCTAACTTTAGTGTGTTAGGAAATCATTAGAAGTGTTTTGATTGACAATGGTATTTTGAAATTTAGTCAGGTTTCCCCACAATCCATGACTGCTCCTTTGTCTGAAGCTGCAATTGAGCTTAGGCTCAGAGAGCTAGCTTCCAGGGAAACAGCTAGAGGTTCATACAAAATTAAGAGAGAAAGAGATGCTTCTTGCACATGAACGGTCTCTTAAAGAGTTGCTGCTGCTTTAACTCCAAGAGGTGATGTTTCTCCATTGGATGTTGGTAGACATATTAAGTTAGTACCTCCTTTTTCTGAGAAAGATGTTGAGAGATATTTTTCTTATTTTGAATGGGTGGCAACCACATCAAAGTGGCCTAGAACTATGTGGACTTTGCTTTTACAAAGTATCTTGGTGGGTAAAGCTCAGGAAGCTTATTCTGCTCTAAGCCTTGAGAAGAGTGCTAATTATGATGAGGTTAAAGCAGCTATATTGAAGGCATATGAGCTGGTTCCTGAAGCTTACCGCCAGCGCTTTCGAAGTTGTACAAAACTTGCTCACGACACTTGAGTTTGCAAAACAGAAGGAGAATCTGTTTGGTTGGTGGTGTACATCTCAGAAGGTGGAAAGTAAGGAACATCTTAGACAACTCATTTTGCTTGAATTTAAAAACTGTCTGCCTGAGGTTGTTTCTGTTTATTTGAATGAGCAGAAGGCAGTGACTTTAAAACAAGCTGCAATCTTGGCAGATGAGTTTGTCTTAACCCATCAGGTAAAGTTAGGTGACAAACAAGCTGAGGTTCAGGCCCAGATTAAACGCAATAGGTCTCGGTTTGTAAAATCTGTGCCCTTTGCCTCATCACCTGCCAATAAAATGACTAATGATGGTTTGATTTCAGAAAGGGCTTGTTTTTATTGTAAGAGACCAGGCCATCTTATCGCAGATTGTCCTGTTCTAAGTAAGAAACAGAAATCCGCAAAGACCGTAGCATTTGTAAGCCCTGTGCCAAGCCTTCCTCTGGCATCTTCAGTTGCTAATGTTTCATGCAAGAAAGGTGAGTTAGCTGGCTCATCATTTTTGATGGATGGTTTTGTGTGTCTGTATTCTGACCCTGAACACAGGCAAGCTATCAAGATCTGAAGAGATACAGGAGCTTTTCAATCTGTGATTTTACGGATGTCTTTCCTTAAATGAAAAGTCAGCTCAAGGTTCAGAGGTAATTGTTAAACATTTTGGTGGAGGATTTTTGTCTATGCCTTTTATCAAATTTAATCTCTGGGGATGTTGTTGTTGCACTTTGTTCCCAGATTCTCATAGATGGTGTGTCCTTTATTCTAGGGAATGATTAACTGGTGGGAAAGTGCTAGCTGTTCCTGAAGTAACCTCTACTGTCCTCAAGTCAGATGGTCCAGATGAACTTGAATTGGCATTTCCAGAAACTTTTCCTGTTTCTGCAACTACTCGCACTATGTCGGCTAAGAGGCAAGTTGAAGACAAATCTTCCAACAGTCAATCGGTGATACTACTTTATGATACTTTCATGGCCCGAGGTGACATGAACTTGGCAGGAGGTGGAAAGATGTTTCCATCTCGTGAACAGTTAATACTTGAGCAAAAACAAGACCCCACTTTGTCGCCCATGTTTGAAGATTTGGTGTCTGATGAAGTACTATCAAATGTTGATACTAGCTATTTTGTTAGTTATGGTGTTTTGATGAGAAAGTGGACAGATCCAAAAATACCATATGAGGATGACTGGAGGTAGTGTGTTTCAAGTGGTGGTTCCAGAAGTGTATCGATTTGACATTGTATCTCGCCCATGATCATTGTCTGTCTGGTCACTTGGGTGTCAGGAAAACTTTGGATCATGTGTTTAGACATTTTTTCTGGCCTGGGGTTAGGTCCGATGTGGCTCAGCATTGTAGATCATGTCATGTTTGTCAGGTTGTAGGCAAACCCAACCAGCCTATTCGTGCAGCTCCATTACATCCCATTCCTGCCATTGGAGAGCCATTTGAACATGCTTTGATTGATTGTGTTGGACCTCTTCCCCGTACAAAGTCAGGTAATCAATATCTTCTCACAATTATGTGTGCTGCCACAAGATTTCCTGAAGCTGTTCCTTTGCGCAAGGTTACAGCCCCTGCCATTTCCAAAGCCCTTAAGTTTTTCACAGTGTTTCGACTACCAAGAGTTTTCAGTCTGTCAAGGGTCTAATTTTATGTCTCGCCTTTTCTCCCAGGTGTTAAAGCAGTTGTCTATTCAACATAACGTTTCATCTGCGTATCATCCAGAGTCTCAAGGTGCACTTGAGAGATTCCATCAAACTCTCAAGACTATGCTGAAGACCTACTGCAAAGAGTTTGAGAGAGACTGGGATGATGGCATTCCACTACTCCTCTTCGCAGTTAGAGAGGTGGTTCAGGAGTCCCTTAGTTTCAGTCCAGCTGAACTTGTGTTTGGCCACACTGTGAGGGGGCCCTTGAAATTGGTAAAGGAGAAATAGTTAGATGTTGAGCATTCTACTCCTATTAACCTCTTGGACTATGTGTCTAACTTTCGTTTTAGGCTTAGTAGAGCTTGTGAACTGGCCAAAGAGAAAGCAGCTCAGGAGAAGATGAAGACTTGCGTGTGTTTTGTTCAGGAGACCAAGTGCTGGTGCTCTTACCAATACTGGGTTCTGCATTGCAGGCTCAATATAGTCGTCCGTATACCATTGATCGGAAAGTTGGTGAGTGTAACTACTTGGTTAAGACTCCAGATCGTAAAAGGAAAACCTGCATGTGCCATGTGAATTTACTCAAACCTTACTTTGACCGTAATCAAACAGGGTCTACAGAGGACAAGGCCTTGGCTGCACTGAATGCTCCATCTACTGAGAGCGTAGAAGGTGTTGCTGTCTCTGAGATTGCTCAGAGTAGATTGCCAAATTCTAAAATTCTGGCTGATTTAGACATTCATTTGTCGTATCTAAATCTTTCTGAGCGCTCTGATGTTATTCAGTTAATTGGTCAATATTTGGCTTTGTTTTCTGATGTTCCATCTTGTACCAATGTGCTAGAGCATGACATTGATGTGGGTCAAGCTAACCCTATTAAGCAGCACCCGTATAGGGTGAATCCTGTTAAACACCAGCTTTTGCGCAAAGAGGTAGAGTGTAGCTGTGTCCCAAAGTGAAGGCTGCGTCCTTCGAAGGCCGTATTTGAAGGCCGGATGGCGTATTTGAAGCCGATTGCGTCACCGCGACGAAGACTGTCCCAATTCAAACACTGCACGCTTCGAAGGCCGCGTTTGAAGGCAGATTGCGTCACAGCAGTGCTAAGAAGGCTGTCCCAATTCAAACTCTGCACGCTTGGAAGGCCGATTGCGTCACCGCGGCGCGACGAACTCGACGCAGAAGTATAAATTGGCCTTAACTAATGCTGAAGACGCGATATGACATAATATTAGCCTACTCTTACAAGTTGCCTGGGTATTCTCTGCCTCTCTGAAATGACTCTCCCAACGAACTCTGTCTCTGTGCCGGGGGTCTGGAAGTGGATGGATTTCCCTCCTCATTTCTTCGTTTTTGTAGCTCAGCATTTTCCTTGTCATGTGTTTTTAAGTGTTTGTAAAGGTTTGTGGTGTTGCCACAGTATCAAATGCTCTTTTTACACGTATCACAAGTTGCAGTACTATCATTTACTGCCGTAAAATAGCTCCACACAACTCTTCCTCTCGGCCATCCTGATCTCTCATTCAATGTGCTACATCAGCCTCACATTGTGGCCTTCGCTGCTCCTCTGCGCGTTGTGTCAGTGAGTCACGTGACGACACAACAACGAATCACAGCAGAGCAGCAGGAGGGGGAGGAGGAGCAAAGTGGGCCAGGATGTGAAAGCAGCGTTTGCTCAGGATTGTAGAGGTAGAAGACGAGCAAAGTATAGTGAATGTAGAGGAGAGATATTTAAATTAAAATAGATTCAATTACAATTGTATCGATCAGATACCAATACCAGTGTTGGCATCGATACTATCGATATTTAGATCGATCCGCCCACCCCTAGTTACAACTAAGGAAAGTTTAGAGTTTTGCATTGTTTTACACACCTGGCTCAAAGCATGATAGCATTAAGAGGAGACCACACATAAAAGCACATTTAAGGTAATATTTATTATACATAACAGCAGTGATTCTTAATAAATAATATTATGAATAATGATGCAATCTGTATAGTGGTTGTTCAAAGAAAAAATTAACATGTACATGAAAAATGTAGTGCATATCAATCAAAGGCAAGAAGTCTTTATACACCGTCAACTTTGAGGACATCTGGATCTGGCAGCTCCCCTCGCACTGCCTTGTAACGTGTACTCCTTTGAATAATTTAATTTCACAATTAGGTTTAAGAGCAATTTTACACTCAAACAACAATCACAAAGTTATACTGTATAGTAGGCTGTACAAATGCATAGGACAATAGATATTACCTTACACCGTCAGCAATCTTGAACTGCTTCGGCTTAGTGGAAATGAACACCATGTCACTCACTCTGCCTGGTTTCACACCCTATTAATTACACAAAAGAATTATCAAATTAATTTAAATGGTTGTTGATGCAACATACTAGATCAGCTCTTCACACATGAAAAACTACTATAGTAAAGTACTTTAATTAATTTGTTGTGGTAATATAACAACTATAGTAATATAAACAAATTACCCAATACTGTACTGAGCTTTCTACAACTATAGGCTATATTATACTACAATACACTACAGCTTACTGTAGTAAAAACTAAAGTATACTACAGTATTTATTAGTTTATCAATTCACTATAGTTAACACTACAGTATGCTGTAGCATTCATTAACAAAGTGTTGTAAAAACTATAATATTTACAGTAGAATACAATTTACTATAGTAAATACTATAGTATTTTTTCATGTGGTTGTGAACACATACTTACCATGGTTCTTGGCTTGTGCCAGCGCTGCTCTGTTTCAGTGCAGCTAAGGACGGGGGGTACGGCAGCCAGGTTCAGTGTGGAGTAGTGCGCGGTCTACATTGTAGCGGTCTACAGCAGTGCAACATTGTGGTTGCAGAGTGCTGTTCCAGCTACACAGGAACACTCTGCCACTGAAATGTCCACTGGTGAGCAGTCCTCAAAGACAATCTACACATTAAGACAAAATGTCTGTCATTTCACATTTAGGACACTACTTCAAAACAACACAGAAAATGAGAAAGCTGAGAGAGGGCTGATCATGTAAGTACTAGGTATGGGAATAGGCTCAATCATGTCAGGTTATCAATGGCATCATACACAATACTGTAATCTAAGGACATCCAAATAGATAAGCCTTTATCACCAGTCTCAATTTACTCATTTTCATATAGTGTTAGTAAAACAGTGAACATTGAATGCAGTAAAGAACCGCAGCCGCCAAAACCACTTTCTGGGGTTTCCATGAAAGCTAGGTGTAGGTTTAGGTAATTCATTTGTCATTTTCAACACAGGGTTGCAAAACGAAAAGAAATATTGAATTTAGCCCTTTCACGTCAGCTAGCTAGGATTATTTGAATCCTAAATCACAGGTTACCACCACTAGCCACATCAAAACCACAGAACATTAACCTGATTGAGGCTTTGAACTGATGAACACTTCTTATTTCTAGGCTTCTCACTCTTTCTCATCGACCTGTAACAGGCAGCCCTGACGCTCCCTCTCCCTGATTAATCTTTGTTTGAAACTGTGGGGAATTGGACATCATTGCATGTTATGCATACACTTAATCGTACATCATCAAAACACTACACTGGATCAAATAGCCTGTCAAGTTGTCAACGTTAGCTAGCTTGCCAGTCAGCTAGCTGTTGTATAACTAACTTCATAGTTGTCGATGTAACTAGATATATACATCTTAACCCTTTTTCCCTTTTGCTCCTCGGGGCTGAGCTTGCCGCTTGTACTAGCCGGTATACATCGCTGATGGTAATCTTGAGTAAAACAGCGACATCCTTCATATCGTCTCTTGTATCTCGGGACCGGAAGTGTACAAGTGTACACTCAATAAAGCGGAAATAGAAACACGCCAACCCGTGCAACTAGTCCATTATGGGATGGGATGCGCGTCTATTGATGTAATGCACTGCTTCCTTGCCTGGGTCTTATTCCGGTCGACTTTTTGTCTGAGGAAACTTTGTGTGTGTGTGCGCGTTTATAACTTAATAGCGGCCCAGATAACTGCTCGCCAAGGAGTGAGAGCAAAAGTGTGAAGCATGGCTGTTTTCTGGCCGGCTTGTTCCTCAAGTGTGCGGGCGATTAAGGCCCTGTTTTTTTTTTTTTTTTTGGGTTTTGTCTTTTTTTTTGTTTGGGTTTTTGTTTCTGTACCGTACATCCGCCTTGGCCGTACAGCAGGTTTGTGTTGTGAATTGTAATTGTTGTTATTTCTCTTTTTGCTTTATTTTGTGCTGTTTCGTGTGTACTGGATGTAATGTCATTTATTTTGTTGGTTTAAATTTAATTTGAGTTACAAAGTGTGACTGATTTGAATATTGTTTTGTGTATTTTTCCTTTGTTTTGTGAACTGTTGATTTTCATTTGGAGCTGGTTAGTACCAGCTAATTATGGGTGTTTATTGTTGTGTTTGTCCTTTTCTCCTTTCTCCAGGGGTGGGGAAGGTGTATAGGGGAGGGGAGGGGTTTGGCTGCTGTGATTGAATGGTTTCCATATTAGCTGTGTGTCCCAATGTGAAGGCTGCATCCTGTGAAGGCCGTATTTGAGGCCGATTGCGTCACAGCGGCACGACGAAGCGTCACAGTGGCGCGACGAAGTATGCCCCAATTCAAAGGCTGCACCCTTCGAAGGCTGATTGCGTCACCGCGGCGCGATGAAGGCTGTCCCAATTCAATTCTGCATCCTTCGAAGGCCGGTTACGTCATCGTGGTGCGACGAAGGCTACACTGATTCAAAAGCGATGCCAAATGCACCCTTTGTTTCCCCGCGAAAGGAAGGATACATAAAAGGATCCTTAGCTGCCTATCCTACCCCATAAGTCATTGCGCATATTTATTTATTTTTTTAAATGGCGGCCGAGAGTTCGGTGGTGGACAGCAAATTCACATTTAAATGTAAGTATTAATTTTTCATTTACTCAAATAGCTAGCCAAACCAGTTAAAAGCCACAAGTTTTTCTTAACTCCTTCGTCACCATTGCGTGGTTTCATTTGTCAGGTGGTTTGAGGCAAAACTTGTGCAGTACAACCTTCGGGTTAGTCCATATGTATATCTCCACATAACTCATTCGGGGAAGAATGTGGGTTCCGCAGCGTTCTCCTTCCTAACAGAAGGGCACTCTTTCCCAGTGTTATCCAATAATCTCACTGTATGGGTTATCACGGATCAACATTGACAGATATACTCTGTGTAAGCCCTCTCCTATTGTCCTTCCAGGCAAGAAAGGGCAAAAGGCTTGCACAGGGCGCTGGATGGGTCACAGCTGTGGGCCTTTGGTAGGGATTCCAATTCGTCAGTCTCGACGTGGCGTCAACTGACCGACTGAAGAGGAACGTCTAGGTTACATATGTTAACCCTCGTTCCCTGAAGGAGGGAACGGAGACGCCACATCCCATCACCACATCTGCTGGGGCCCGCTGGGATAGCCAGCTTATCGGCTCGGCTCCTCAGTAAAAAACTGCAGTGCAATCGCACCTGCTGCTCATTAAATACCCACACTGCGTGGCTGAACAGCTGATGCAAATGATTGCACGCCAATGTGCATTGGCTCTTTTAGTTTCACTCGAAGTAGATTGGCCTCTCTAGCGAGATTCCTATTCGTCGGTCTCGACGTGGCGTCTCCGTTCCCTCCTTCAGGGAACGAGGGTTACCATATGTAACCTATACGTTCTTTTAGGCCCTGTTTACACAAGAACGCTCGCGGGTGAAAACGTAAAAACATTTTATCAGATGTGCCTTTTGTTTAGACGGCGACAGCGTTTTTGGGGCTTAAAAACGCAAAAAAGTGAAACCATCCTCCAGAGTGGAAATCTTAAAAACGCTCCACCGTCGCGTTCCCGTCTAAAAGTCTGCTAGACTGCTAGGTTGTACGCAGGCGCGCAGACTTGGTGTTGTTGTGTGGCAGTGCTTCACATTGCCACCTAGCCGCCTGGAGTGCATACTACATCGAATTTCACACACTTTTGCGTCACCATATGCACGCAGATTTCCCCCCCTTTACGCTCGTCTAAACGCAGAGTAAAAAGTGATAACCTAAAGCCACTTTTGCGTTTTCTCTTCAGATCGCTTCTGTGTAAACATAGCCTTAATATTGTGATTGCAGGGCTTGTTTGGAATTATACAAGAGCTGTGTCCCAAAGTGAAGGCTGCGTCCTTCGAAGGCCGTATTTGAAGGCCGGATGGCCGTATTTGAAGGCCGATTGCGTCACCGCGGCGCGACGAAGACTGTCCCAATTCAAACACTGCACGCTTCGAAGGCCGCGTTTGAAGGCAGATTGGTCAAGCAGTGCTAAGAAGGCTGTCCCAATTCAAACTCTGCACGCTTGGAAGGCCGATTGCGTCACCGCGGCGCGACGAAGGCTGCTCCAGTTTGGTATGTCATTCAAATGCGCCGCCAAATGCGCACTTCATTTCTCTGACAAACGAAGGATACAAAAATGGACACTTCGTGGCCTACCCTTCCCCAGAATTCATAGCGCGCCGGTGACGACCAGTATATAAACGGTGACGACGCAACTTCACGCAAGTTTATTCCCGCTGTGTATAAGTGGTAAAAACGATATAAATACTGTTTGTTTTCTCACACAAACCGCTCGTTTCGTGTCACTTGGACATGGCTGTGTATAAGTGGTAAAAACGATATAAATACTGTTTGTTTTCTCACACAAACCGCTCGTTTCGTGTCACTTGGACATGGCTGTGTATAAGTGGTAAAAACGATATAAATACTGTTTGTTTTCTCACACAAACCGCTCGTTTCGTGTCACTTGGACATGGCTGTGTATAAGTGGTAAAAACGATATAAATACTGTTTGTTTTCTCACACAAACCGCTCGTTTCGTGTCACTTGGACATGGCTGTGTATAAGTGGTAAAAACGATATAAATACTGTTTGTTTTCTCACACAAACCGCTCGTTTCGTGTCACTTGGACATGGCTGTGTATAAGTGGTAAAAACGATATAAATACTGTTTGTTTTCTCACACAAACCGCTCGTTTCGTGTCACTTGGACATGGCTGTGTATAAGTGGTAAAAACGATATAAATACTGTTTGTTTTCTCACACAAACCGCTCGTTTCGTGTCACTTGGACATGGCTGTGTATAAGTGGTAAAAACGATATAAATACTGTTTGTTTTCTCACACAAACCGCTCGTTTCGTGTCACTTGGACATGGCTGTGTATAAGTGGTAAAAACGATATAAATACTGTTTGTTTTCTCACACAAACCGCTCGTTTCGTGTCACTTGGACATGGCTGTGTATAAGTGGTAAAAACGATATAAATACTGTTTGTTTTCTCACACAAACCGCTCGTTTCGTGTCACTTGGACATGGCTGTGTATAAGTGGTAAAAACGATATAAATACTGTTTGTTTTCTCACACAAACCGCTCGTTTCGTGTCACTTGGACATGGCTGTGTATAAGTGGTAAAAACGATATAAATACTGTTTGTTTTCTCACACAAACCGCTCGTTTCGTGTCACTTGGACATGGCTGTGTATAAGTGGTAAAAACGATATAAATACTGTTCGTTTTCTCACACAAACCGCTCGTTTCGTGTCTTGGGCCATCAGTGTGTACTTACGATGGGGAATTGTTTCATTTGGACGACGGGGAATTGTTTTAATTTGGACTGTGTGCATGCTCTTTGAGACAGTGACCATAGACCTGCATTATGTGACTGACAGACAAGAACGGTTTGACCTAAAAATATCAAAATTGAAACTACTGCGGAAACAAAGACACCTACATCTTGGATGCCCTTGAGGTAAGCTAAAACATATAAAAAATTAATTTCAAAGTGAACTATCCCTTTAAGATTGCAACCCTGTCTTAATATTTTTCATAAGTCTTTCCTTTTTTCTCCTTTTTTAGGAAAATTCTGGAGAAAATGGACCTGCTGGGGAAGGTCACTCCCTTGCAGGCCAAAAGAAAATGGGACAACTTAAAAAAAACAAACAAGGTAAGCAAGTTAATTGACACATCTTTGCTGAAATGTACAAGGTAAACAAGTTAATTGACACATCTTTGCTGAAATGTATTGTGGTTTTTTGTTGTTAACAACAGGTATGGTGTATTTGCTCTGCCTTAGGATTGCAAGTGTCCTGGGACAGGTGAGGGGTGAGGGGAAATCCACTGCTGAAACTTGGCCATGGTTTCTCCTCATGGATGAGGTTTTGGGACAGAGGCCTTCCAACAACCCCCCTGTCCTAATTGCCTCCCTCCCTGAGGACAAACCATGGCCAAGTTCAGCCCCAGCAGCCAGAAAAAGAGGCAGCGACGAGCTCATTGAGCTAATGAGGGAGGACATGCGATTTCAGAGGGAAACGGAGGAGAGGAGAGCACAAGAGAGCAGGGAGAGAATGGACAGACTGTTTTCTCTCCTTGAGAGAATGGTAGAAAAAAAGTTATTTTTAATTAGTTAAGCAATTTTGGTATTTATGTTTTTTGTCACTTATTTTTACATGAAACAAAGTAATTTCTGTACACTGTTTGTGTTGAGTTAAAACCTATATGGAATTTAAGTTATTTGTAAATGAGGCAAGGCAATTTTTGTACATTGTTTATTTTTGTAATACGTTTTACATATTGAATTAAAAAAAAATACATTTGGAAATAAAACAATTGTTCTTGACTTGTATACATGTTTTTTTTAGCATGTAAAATGAAAATGATTTCAAGTACTTTTTACAAATATTTACAACAACAGGAAAACAATTCAAATTAATGGTACATAAATCAGATAAAAAAAAATAAAAAAATGTATGAACACTTTCAGCTGAGCAGGGAGACCCTGATGGTGCTGCTGGACTGGGATGTGCTCCACAATAGAGACCCTGGTAAGGCCTCCTGCTGGTGGGACATCATCTGGGATGGTCTCCAGAGTGTTTGAGTGCATATTTCCACTGTCCACTGCATTGTATATCAACAGGTTTGCAGGGCTGACTCAATCAACAGCTGCCATCTCACTGAGATATTTTCAGAAAGAGGGAAAAGTAAAAAATAAACTCAACTTTTTTCCTTATGCATTGTAACTTTACAATTCTCTTACTTGCCTGTTACAAATAGTCGTGGTCAATTCGCACCTCCTCCAGGGCAGACACCTCTGCAGACAGCTGGTCACGCCACGGAGCACCACTACCGTCTCAAACCGTGCTCCCCCTCATCCTCTGCATCATCCTCCTCATGCTCATCCTCCAGGGCCATGATGTCACCGACCCCAAGGCAGATGTTATGGAGGATGGCACAGGCTGTTATGACCTGAAATGGAATTAAGGAATACATTTATATTTTTTAACAGATTGCGTTTATTATTTTGCAGTATTTTTAAAATGTATTTTTAATTCACTTACGTGAGGTACAAAGGTGTGGTGCACCTCCAGCGCTTGCAGGAAGATGGCCCTGAACCTGGTCTTCATCATCCCAAAAGCACGCTCTATAATGGAGCGTGCCCTGGAATGATGGAGATTAAAGCGCTGGGCTCCCACACCTCGTACTGGCCTCTTGTAGGGAGTGATGAGGGGGAGTGGGTGTTGGAGACATGGGTACCCGCCGTCTGCGAGGATGAAGTGCCCTGGAGGAGGGTACACTGACCTCCTGAACAGTGGGCTGTGGCGGAGCACCCGTGCGTCATGCACTGACCAGGGCCAGCCCACGTAGGTGTCAATAAAGCGGCCCTGATGGTCACAAACAGCCTGCAGGATGATGGAAGGGAACAGTTTCAAAATATGTTCACCATGGTCAAGAGAATAAACTATATAAAATTGAATCTTGGTAAGATTTAAGTCAACATTCAAACCATTTTGTGTATTTTGTATTTTCATATGTATCATTAGATTATTCAAGTAAGTTGAACCAATAATTAGCTACATTTAAAAGTGCAATTAAGGACCAACAAACCAGATAAATTTACCTGCCCATGGTCTTGGCAAAGCCTGAGATACATCACCCGGCGACGCCGGGGATGAATCCCCAACATCTCCTCCAGTAACATATAAAAAATAAAAATAAAAATGACAATTCTGGCTCCATATTTACTCGTTTCAATTGCAATTTGAAAATTCACAAATGTCATGTAGGATGGCAGCTCTCCTCTCGCACCGTTTAAAAGGCGGTAATTGGGGACACCTGGTGGCTCAATTAGATATCCAATGAAGGCTACATTCGTAGCCTCCTTCGAAGGCCACGTAGGCTGCATGCTTCGAAGTCTGCGTCCTTCGAAGGATGCAGCCTCACATTGGGACACAGCTATTGTCAGGGGTGCACTTAACTGGTGCGCAGGTGTGCATGTGTGTTAAAAATAAACGATGTGCAGCAGAAAACGTGGAGGGAAGCGCTTTTGTGTACCAACATTTTGGGGGACAGGGACACGTTTACTTACTGGAGTATAATTTTTCTCCATCTTTGGTAAGATAGCAATCATGATAATAAATGTGTTCTTTAATTATTAGTGGTGCAACGGATAGCAGTTGATCCGTGATCTGTAGGGACATAAAGAACCTTAAGTTTTTCCCTTAAGTATGAGATTTCCCCCTCAGCTTAATGGTGTTGCATATGTGGTGATGCAATCAACCATTATAGTTAGGGGTGGATATGGTACGTTCCGCAGCAAATAAAGGGAGATGAGACTGACATCTAACTAAGCACGTCATTCTGGGTCCTGGAAGTGACGTCATTTCTGGTGCGCCCTGTTTATGTCTAGGGCTGCATTCCAATCCACTTTTAGACACGCACTTGCAAACTTCCCTAAGCACTTCCCCTCGGGGGAATTCCTGCTGCCATTTTGAAGTGTGTTCCACTTCGTGAAGTGAACGAGGGAAGTTTATATTGGACAGACCCTTGTTCCCTTGATTTTGACCGAGGGAGCGAGTCTACTTCATATGTACACTTCAGGCACCTACATGGCCCACAATGCAGTACAATTGTGACGTCACCACAGTCTAATCACCACCATAACAAACAACTCTATGATATATTAATTATATATTTTTACATTTAAAACAACCCAAACACACCTATAAACATTTGGATGCTGCTTAAACAAATTCTTAAAGGGAAATAAAAAAATATAAATAAATCAACTCCATAGCTGATTCCAAGTGATCAAGGGCTTAGGACGTTCCAATTGCAGCCCATAGAGAGACTAAGTACCTCCCCTCCGCTTCCGGCTCATGGGACCTTATTTCGGAAAAAATATGTATGGTAGTCAATGGCGAGAGACAACTTATCTTTTTATTCCGTCTGAACTGTGGGGGGAACATTTATTCGTAAATCTGTACATTCGTACAGCTACATCTGCTACAGCCGCCTACGGGACCAACGCTACTTCCTTAGCAGCAAGGCACGCAGTAATGGCGGCGCTGCTTTACTTCCGTGTTTCGCCGGATTTGTGGTGAGTGACGACGCAACTTCACGCAAGTTTATTCCCAAAAAAATGTTGGGTGTCTGTAGTGTGGTGGCCGAGGAATTCACTTATAAATGTAAGTATTGTGTTTTCATTTATTAAAATAACTAGCGAAACAATGTTAAAAGCATGAATGTGGACCAATCACTTAACCCCCTGTGTGAAAACAATCAACTGAGTTAAATTAAGCAAATACTAAATTTAATATCAACAAAATGCTTTTCTTGCTTAGTTGTTTGGTTTTGTTCTAGTATAAATATAAAAAAAAATTATATATTAAGAAGCATTTATTAGACAAGCAAAAGTTATTGTTTTGTTTTGGGGAAAAAATAACTCCACTAAGTGAGTTTATGCTTAAAATAAGCAAAATAATCTGCCAAATGGGGTAAGAAAAATAATCTTGTTTTCAGTTTGATTTAAGATTATTTTGCTTAACCCATTAGCAGATTATTTTATTGTTTTAAGCAATTCTCACCTAATTTTCCCCCAAAACAGGAAATGTTTTACTTGTAGGCTAAATGCTTCTTGATTTAAGAATTTTCAGATATTTTTTGCAGTGAATTTCAAGTAGGAGGGTATATTCAAGTAAATAAAACAGGAGCACAAATCCATCTGAAATGTGGTAGATAAAAATACCTGAAAAACATAGCGGTGCTGCAATACATCGTTTAATTTACCTGAAATAGCCAGCGAAACAAGTGTTAAAACCCAGGGGTGTTTCTTAAAAAACCTGAACTTAAACTAAAAAACTGCAGCTTCATTTATCAGGTGGTCTGAGGCAAAACCTGTTGTAATTGTTTTTGTTTCAGGGACCAAGGAGCAGACGGCTGACTTAATTAAATTAAGGGCCGAAAATTATTATCTTTTTACAGGGGCCAAAAACTCGGCCACTGTGGCTTGGAGGTAAAAGTCATAAAGTCATTAAAGTCATTAACCATTTGTAATATTTCCACTAGCTGCCTCTTGTATGCAAAAATTAACCCTCACCCTATACAAAGCCCACAGCAATGAGACAACTAGTTAAGGCAATAGTCTTTCTCTTTTTATGTATTTTTTTGTCTACAAACGTTTTAAGCAAACTTGAGGATCCAGGAATATAATCCAGGAGTATTTTGTATGCATGTACTGCTGTGTGATTTTTGTAGAATCACAGTAAGAGGACGAAGCCCTGAGGCTCCAACTGAACACTGCTGAATCACAGCGCTCTTCTGCGCTCATGCACAAACACACACATACCAGTTATTTGTGATAAATAATGAAGTAAATCAAAGGTAATTTTTTGTCCATTTTATTTTGGCTATTTCCCCATGATCATCTTTTCAATGAATGCATTGCAAGGCTGTATTTACCAATGGAGACCAATTTATGAATAGTAGTCACACAAAATCTTTCTTTAAATTGATCTTTGGTCCACCCAGTACTGAATATTTAGATAAAAATATAGATACATAAATGGCCTTTATTTAAAGGTAGGGTAGGCATTTGTGTAGAGGCTATATATATAATAGAAAGTTAGCTTTGAAATCCTAAGATCCCACCCTCCCTTCAGAGCGTCTCCAAAGCCACGCCTCCTTCAAAATACATGAACACGCAGAGGAGAATCTGGAAAGCATTGCGAGACGAGTGACGGAGTTAAATTACCTCATGTCTCAAAGCACATATCATTACAATAATAATGATCAACGTAAACAACTTACAGAGCTCTGGTTGTACCACCTGACTGCTGCAGATTAATTTCGGCGTTGATAGTGTTGACATAGAAACACATAAATCCAAGACGTGAACTCCGGGTTGCCATCTTGTATGGTTACTATTTTCCATTAAAACAGTAATAAAGAAGTAATAAACAGTCGAGCGTTGGCGCTTGCAACGCCAAGGTCATGGGTTCGATTCCCAGGGAAAGCAAGAACTGATAAGAATGTAAATGTGTACCTTGAAGTGCAAGGTAAGCCGCTTTGGATAAAAGCATCTGCCAAATGCATAAAAATAAATAAGTACAACAATGCATTCTGGGTAATATTTGTTGTTTTTGAGAAAAATAGCCATGAGAAATGAACTGTGAATTAACAGCGCTCAAAGTCGAAACTCAGAGGCTGTGCACCAAATCACACCCTATGCCCTCATTCACTATTCCCACTTTCCCATTCAAGTCCACTTGACAGAGTGAATGAAAAGAATTGAGTGAATTCAGACACGGATGAACACCTGCTGTTAACAAGCAGAATCACTGAAGAACAGAGAAAAAGAGAAGCACAAGAACTACAACTGACTTCCAGCCAGAGTGTGAAACCAGTTTACAACCTAGTTTAACATTATTTCTTTCATTATTAATGCTTTATAAATGATGAATTAACTGTTTACTAATGCTTAACTAATGATTAATAGCGTGCAGTTATTATAAAGTGTTACCAAATTCTGTTTTCCTCTTTTGTACAGTTTTACACAATACACCAACAATTTTACCTGTTCCCATTCCCAAGCAAGTGGTGGCTGAAGCATGTGCAGTAAGTGTACTTTTTCTAACTTTACATCAAAAGGGAAGAAAGTGCAACACTTTGTAATAAGCATTTGTTTCTTATGCACTGGACAGTGAAGAAACCCTCTCAGATGACTGAACTTTGGAGAAAGTATTTGTAAGTGCATAATAACTTCACTTGATTTACACTTGTGTACCTATTATTTCTGACTGCAATATGAGTTGCTGGAGTCCACATCTACAGAAAGGCCTACAGAAGAGTCTGCACATTAAGAAGTTGGCAGTGTTGTACTTTTCCTTTTTATTTTTGTTGCATGAGGCATGCGTTGACATGTTTTCCCCCCCTTTTTTCCACAAATGACACAGGGTGATATCCGTTCCCTATATAATAGGAGTCTTCAACAGACAATAATATTTTGGAAAAAAACAGGGAGAACTAGAACTTAAATAGAGACTACTTAAAGAAAAAAAAACTGGCACTAGAGATAGAGTTGCTTCAAAAGAACTTCAGAGTAAGCTAATACATTATTTCACACAGAGTACTATTGCTGACCTTGCATAATATCTCTTATTGCAGGCAAAAGATGACTTGATCACTGGCTTTTCTTTCCAAAGAATAATTGAAATGTAACCGGAATGAGTATGTTGCGCCTTTAAGTGGGCAGATGACGTAATGGGCAGGCTGTGTTTAAAGTCTCACGGGCGTCAAGGAAACAGCGTTTGCTCTCGTTCTATGCTCTGAGCGAGTTTGGTTTCTTCCTCTGCTGGCGCATTGAAAGAACAGTTTGACCCACTGTGCCCGACAATTCAGAGTGAGTAAACAAGTTTTAATAGTAGTCGATCTTAAAGGAGATGTATGTTAGTATAAATCAATTGCATTCACTATAGTAAATGTGTTCTAGGATTTCTCCTGCACCAATGACTGATGTGAGATCATAGCGCGCGTGTCATTTTGTGATTGGCTTCGGCCACCTGACGTGAGTGAACGATCAAGTTTGTTTGTTTTATTTTAAATTGTTAAAATATTAAAATGTGTATTTTTAGGAGCATCATTAGTTGGCCGAGTTAAGACTGCGTTGCAACACTTCTGCCTTTCATTGAGACTTATGCATCTTAATCATCCATTAAGTGAGCCTTAGCGTATCAGCAACGTGAGTATTTTTATATGATTGTTTTTAAATGTAAAATGTTGTATGTGTAATACAAATTCAATGGTTTCGATTACAGGTCAAAACCTTCTTGGCAAGTGGCCATCGTTTTTTCCCCACCGAACTTGGGATTTGGTTGCTTTATTTTTTGTTTATTTGTTATACTTTGATTTTTGTGGCATTCATTTTTTTTTTTGCGAGGTCTGCCTGTCTTATTTAGTGGTATATCACTGTATGGGAGGTCTTGTTGGGTTGTGTGTTTTACATATTATGGTTTGATTGGTTTTGAATTTTTTGGGTTTGATTTGTTCCTCCCATGTGGTGTATTTCCCAATTTATGATTCCAGGTTGATTTGTGTTATTTTGAGTGTCATTCTTATCATTGTCTTTTCTTTATTATTTGATCTAAATTGTGATTTGTTTGTTTAATTAATCAGAATTTTAGATTAATGATTTATTTCTTTAATTGTATTTCTTTAATTTGATTCTGATTTGTTTGGAGCATTGTTTTCATTTCTTTTGAAAATTATTTTGGTTAAGTTTACTTTAAATCCAT
>FLSR01000045.1:99980-147779 GCA_900092035.1 Leuciscus waleckii
CTCCTTTAGTGTGCAGTCTAGTTCAAGACTCCTTTTGTACAGGGCCCTGACTGAGTCTTTTTCCACATGAAACATAATTCCACCACAAACATGATCATTACAAGTTTTCTGGAGGCTCATCAAATCACAAAAAGTTCCTTGACTTCCTACAAACACAGGACTGACTGTAATTTATGTCAAGGGTTTTAAACCTTACACATTTCTTCTGAAGCCCATTGAGGTAGAGGCCTCAGTTTCTGGGGCAGGTTGGGAAAAATCCTACAATAAAAGACATGTGTAAGGGCCAGTCCCGTTTTTATGCCCACATTCAAATGTTTGCCATAATAAAAAGCCCAGTGCATTCACATCAGCAACTGTCTGAGAACACACAGACAGAGTGTCATCATTTCCTCCACCCTAATAAATAAAAATAGGCCAATGTAAAGCATAACTGTTGTAAAGCAGGTTTGGTGTTCTGTCTGCTGCATACTGACCTCTGTGTGGGAGACTGTGTATGTGTGCTGGCTTCAACAGGGACACTGTATTTCCCTCTACTGCAGAACATACAGTCAGCCATATTTAAAACTTAAAAGTAGTAATGTATTGCACACGTACCCAGTGTTACTTGCTTAGAGGAGCCAGCACCAGGGTCAGATTGTACAGCACCTGTAATCCCATCCATAATCGGCCGTCGCTTATTGCCTACTCAGAGCCAACTCCTCCGCCACAGTGTATTCTGGTTTTCTGAATTTAACTCTTTATTTCTGTTTGCTGCAAACAAGTGTTTGTGATAAAATGTTCACAAAAGTAATAAAAGGTTGTGGTAAATACTCACCACTTTGAATTATATTTTTATATTTTGTTTTTATCTGCTGCCAAGAACATTTGGAGTTGGGGTTGCATCTAAAAATCTAAAAATCAATGAATATTAATCTTTCTTAGTACATACATGCACATTTTTTATATATATTATAAAAATAGGCTATAGGCTATATTACACATATAGGCTACACATACATACATACATACATAATTTTACATAAATATAGAACATATTTGTTTAACTTACACATTAACAATCAGCAATCTTTTTCCAACAGTCTTCTCTTGCTTTGGCAGCAGAGACCGTATTGTTTCGAGCTTGAAATACATATTTAAATTCATCATAATTCTGAATGATTATCTCTTGCTCCTCCGCGGAAAAATATATCGCTCTCGCTCTACCCGCGATTGTTGTTCAGTGTCGACGTCACTCTTTTATGTGCACGCGCGCGTGGAGTAATCATAGCTTGAGGATCAAAGCCTGAGTTGACAGAGATAGTTGATGAGCTGCATCATGGTACCATAAAGCCTGATTGCATCGGTTTGGTTTTGTCAACTCAAAACTAATCCTGTAACCCCGAGTTTGTTCAGCTACCTTCATGGTATAGGCCCTCAGGTCTTTTGGGCATGAATGTTTTGAACTGTTGCTATCAAGAGCTTTTCTGTCAACACGAAGAGTGTTTATTTTCCTCCCTCACGGTTAAGCAAGCAGGGAAGGAGTGGAAGCAGGCTCTTTTGGAGTGCCAAAGTTTAGCTCTTACTGGTGAGTCTGGGTTCTTAGGGAAGGCTGTTGTAAGGGCAGGATCCGAGTGCCGAGTGCCAGCGGGTTCCCTTCAATGGGTTCCTATAAATGGTTGTCAAGGTATGGCACGTGTTATTACTTCTGTATTCTTGGAGCCCTCAATAGGTGAGGAAGGTGCACTACCTGCGAATATCCTTATCTCAAAGTGTTTATTACCAGTAGAGCAGGGTGTAGTTCATGTTCCTGTGGTAAATTTGGGAGAGAAGGACCAATGGATTAGGCCAAACATTTTTTTTTGGCCAGCTGTATATGGTCAATCTGCAGTCAGCTCTGGAACCTGAGTTGGAGGAGAGTGTGAATAGTCAAGATATGGTGAGTTGTAATCAGGTCATGGAGGCAGGTAGCGGGCTATCCTTGGATTTCAATGAGGCGTCATGGCCATCGTTATCTGCTGCACAGTCTCAGCAGGCTAAATGCCTTTTGACACGTTTTAGTTCCGTGTTTAGTAAAAAAGAGGGTGACTTGGGTTGTACTCACCTAGTCCAACATGAGATTCCAGTGCTAGACAATGCTCCTGTTCGACAGCGTTATCGTCGGTTGCCCCCCTCTCAGTATGAGCAAGTCAAAACTCATATTGGTGAGCTGCTTGAACAGGGTGTAGTTTGGCCTAGTTGTAGTCCCTACTCATCACTATTGTGATGGGAGTATCCGTCTTTGTGTTGATTACCGCCAACTCAATGCAAAAACACGGAAAGGTGCTTACCCACTTCCAAGGATTGAGGAATCGCTTGATGCGCTAACGGTGCTAAGTGGTTTTCTACTCTTGACTTGGCGAGTGGGTACAACCAAGTTCCAGTGATTGAACGGGATAAGGAGAAGACTGCTTTCTGCACTCCTTTTGGCCTCTTTGAATACAATCGAATGCCTTTTGGTTTGTGCAATGCACCCAGTACTTTCCAGAGGTTTATGGAGAGGATTTTCGGTGACCAACGTTTCCAGTCCCTTCTGTTATATTTGGATGACATCGTCATCTTTTCTGGTTCCTTTGAACAACATCTTCAGTGGTTTGAGATGGTTTTGGGGCGTCTTTGACAAAATTATCTGAAATTGAAGTTCCAAAAATGCAATTTTTTCCAAAAAAGGGTTAAGTATCTTGGTCACATAATTTCCTCCCAGGTAGTGTCCACTGACCCAGAGAAAATCAACGCTGTAGCCAACTGGAAGCGACCCAGTAATCTTTTGGAGTTACGCTCCTTTTTGGGTTTTGCATCATACTACAGAAGGTTTGTAGAGGGTTTTGCTGGTACAGGCCCCAGTTTTAGGCTATGCTGATTTCACTAAGCCATTCGTGTTAGAGATAGATGCAAGTCAGGTCGGTCTTGGTGCCGTATTGTCTCAAGAACAGGAGGGGCAGCGGAGGCCTATCGCTTACGCCAGTCGGGGCCTGCGCCCTGCAGAAAGAAATATGTGAAATTACAGTTCAATGAAACTGGAGCTCCTGGCCCTTAAGTGGGCTGTCTCCGAGAAGTTTCGGGAATATTTGCTGGGTGTCAAGTTCATGGTGTTTACAGATAACAATCCCTTGAGTTATCTGCAGACTGCCAAGTTGGCTGCCGTAGAGCAGCGGTGGGCGTCACAGTTGGCATTGTTTGATTTTGAGCTGAAATATCGTCCTGGTACAGCCAATCGCAATGCGGATGCACTCTCCCACCTCCTGTGAATCCAGCTCCTAAAAGGGTCAGGGAAATTGCTTCTGGTATAACCTTGCCCCACAAACTTTCATTAGTTCAGTGTTTAAGCTCTGCTTCGAACTGTACTCTAGTTCAGAAATAACAGCTCTGCCCTCTTGTGAGAAGGCAGATATGCAAGCTCTTCAGGCAGCAGACATGCATATTGCTGCATTTCTGAAATATTGGCAAAGAGGAGTGGTCCCTACTCGTTATGAAAGGGCTAGAGAGTCTAGGGAAGTAATGGAGTTGGTTCGCCAGTGGAAACGTGTTCGACAGGTAGATGGAGTTTTGTATAGGGAAGTCTTCTTGGCTCCAGGAAAGGTTAGAGTGCTTCAGGTTTTATTGCCTGGGGTTTTAAGGAAGGAAGTGTTGGAGGGCCTTCATGACCATCACGGGCATCAAGGTATAGAGAGGACAACCACCTTGGTGAGGAAGAGATGTTTTAGGCCTAATTTGCGCCATGATGTTGAGCAATGGTGTATCAAATGCGAGCGTTGTGTGGTCGCTAAAGCCTTACGCCCTAAAGTTCGTACAACCATGGGGCATTTGATGGCTTCAAAGCCCTTGGAAATTCTCGCAATTGATTTTACACTTTTGGAGCGGGCAAATAACGGATGTGAGAATGTGCTTATAGTTACTGACGTGTTTTCTAAATTTACCCAAGCTTACCCAACTCGAGATCAAAAGGCGAGTACTGTGGTCCGCATCCTGACGGAGAGATGGTTCTAGGTTTATGGTGTGCCAAAACGCATCCATTCGGATCAAGGGCGGAATTTTGAAGGAGAATTGCTTAAACGACTGTGCCACCTTTATGGGGTTCAGAAGAGTAGGACTACAGCATATCATCCCGAGGGAAATGGGCAGTGCGAAAGGTTTAATCGCACTTTGCATGATCTATTGCGTACTTTGCCCATCAAAAAGAAAAGGTATGGCCGCAGTCTTTACCTCAGTTACTTTTTGCCTATAATACCTGTGCCCATCAATCCACTGGCTATTCCCCTTATGACTTATGTTTGGCCAGAAGCCAAAGCTTCCTATGGATGCCCTTTTAGGGATGGAGGAAGGAGGTATTCCAGTGACTGCCCAAGATTGGGTGGTGAGTCATCGGAACCATTGGCCTCTGTATATGTTAAGACTAGGGAACAGCTGAGAGTGGCAGCAGCCCAGCGAGCACGTCACCATCCAGAGTCTGTGCCTATTTTGCCAGTTGGTACGTTGGTTCTGTGTAAGAATCATTTCCCAGGCCGGCATAAGATCCAAGATGTGTGGGGCTCCAAGGTGTATGAGGTGGTAGAGTGTTTGGATGTGGTAGGCACTGTGTATAAGATAAGACAGCAAGACACAACGGCGCATGTGAAGAATGTCCACCGCTCGGACTTGCGAGAGCTTCTTGATGGGTATGTACCCTTGGATAAAAGTGAGGGTGAGGTAAATACCCCGCCTCCGGCAGGCTTGCTGCTAGAGTATGGCCATCAGATTAGCTGAGGAAGAGGAAATGTCAGAGGAGGAGATTGTGGTTTTACATGTAGCCCAGGAGGGAGGTCCAGCAGAAGCTGTTAGGGAGGATTTGGGTGAGCTGGAGTTGGACCAGTGTTTAACTGAAGTCAATTGATCCCCCAGATTTCCAGTGTCCAGTGGAGCAGGTACTTGATTCATCAGGCCCCCTAGAGCCGGCACCTGGCTCCCACGATCAACTAGAACGAGAATCCGAGCCGGAACGGGCAGAACTTTGGTTACGCCGGTCGGTTAGAAAGAGGGCCGGCCAGTATTCAAATTTATTCAATCTACCAAGGCCGGTACGATCCTTGGAAAATCAAGTGCCCCCAAATTCAGCCTCAGTAAGTTCCCTCTATGGCCCTTTTAGACCTTGGGATTAGAATGGTTATAATGGGGTTAAATGCTGTCACCGGGACGGCGACCTTTGAAAGAGGGGGTGAATGTAACCAGAATGAGTATTTTGCGCCTTTAAGTGGGCAGATGACGTAATGGGCAGGCTGTGTTTAAAGTCTCGCGGGCGTCAAGGAAACGCGTTTGCTCTCGTTCTACGCTCTGAGCGAGTTTGTTTCTTCCTCTGCTGGCGCGTTGAAAGACATTTCAGAGTGAGTAAACAAGTTTTAATAGTCAATCTTAAAGGGATGTATGTTAGTATAAATTGCATTCACTATAGTAAATGTGTTCTAGGATTTCTCCTGCACCAATGACTGATGTGAGAACATAGCGCGCGTCATTTTGCGCTTGGCTTCGGCAACCTGACGTGAGTGAACGATCATGTTTGTTTGTTTTATTTTAAATTGTTAAAATATAAAAATGTGTATTTTTAGGAGCATTATTAGTTGGCCGAGTTACGACTCCGTTGCAATACTTCTGCCTTTCATTGAGACTTATGCATCTTAATCATCCATTAAGTGAGCAACGTGAGTATTTTTATATGATTGTTTTTAAATGTAGAATGTTGTATGTGTAATAAAAATTAAATGGTTTCGATTACAGGTCAAAACCTTCTTGGCAAGTGACCATCGTTTTTTCCCCCACCGAACTTGGGATTTGGTTGCTTTATTTTTTGTTTATTTGTTATACTTTGATTTTTGTGGCATTCATTTTTTTGCGAGGTCTGCCTGTCTTATTTAGTGGTATATCACTGTATGGGAGGTCTTGTTGGGTTGTGTGTTTTACATATTATGGTTTGATTGGTTTTGATTTTTGGGGGGTTTGATTTGTTCCTCCCATGTGGTGTATTTCCCATTTTATGATTCCAGGTTGATTTGTGTTATTGGGTGTGATTGAATTGAGTCACTTCAACAATTCATGACTAAATGACTAAAAGATGGCGCCTGTGTGTTTGGCTTGCCGTCTGCTGCTATCGTGTTTTCTTCTCTGTCTGTCTGATGTGTCGTTTACCTGCTGTACGCGGCTGGTGTACGCCCGTCAAGCTCTCCTAGACATTCGCATCTCTGTTGGGGATTCACTCGCGAACTTTCACACCATGGACGTGGAATGCCCACTTCACAAACCGTACGAGCCTCCCCGAACCATCTTCCTGCACGATATCGCCGGTGGCCGCTAAACACCGTGCGGAGAAAGCGAAGGAGGAAACGAGGAAGCCGCGGAGGTTACATGACGAAACTGAAAGCTTATTTACAAGCTGACATTTCGTTGGACGCAGGTCTGCAGTATGGCACCCGCGGAACGCGGTTTACCGATGTCTTCGTCCTGTTTTCCCTCTACATCTGAGTCATGTCACTCAGGTTGATCTCCGCAGTGTTGGCCGCCGCGCCCGGCGGAACGTTGTAAATCACGGAAATCTGCGCTCATTGAGAAAAGCGCCGTCATCCCACGTGACTATTACTGTTCTAGTGAGAACTCTAGCTGCTGCGTTTTGGACCAACTGGACTTTGTTTATTAAGCGTGCAGGGCAACCACCCAGTAGAGCATTACAATAATCTTGTCTTGAGGTCATGAACGCATGAACTAACTGTTCTGCATTTTTCATTGATAGCATATGTCGTAATTTAGATGGCAACGTGGCTTTCAAATGAAAGACTGGGATCAAAGAGCACACCTATCAATTGTTAGACAGTAGTCTTGGTTAATACGTGCAGAGGTTTTTTGCCCAATAATTAGAAACTTAAGTAGTTAATTAAGCAGTAGGAAATTACTAGTCATCCAATTTTTTATATCAGCTATGCTGGTTTGAAGATAGCATAGCAAGTTGGCGCCTGTGTGTTTGGCTTGCCGTATGCTGCTCTCGTGTTTTTTTCTCTGTCTGTCTGATGTGTCGTTTACCTGCTGTACGCGGCTGGTGTACGCCCGTCAAGCTCTCCTAGACATCAGCATCTCTGTTGGGGATTCACTCGCGAACTTTCACACGGTGGCCGCTAAACACCGTGCGGAGAAAGCGAAGGAGGAAACGAGGAAGCCGCGGAGGTTACATGACGAAACTGAAAGCTTATTTACAAGCTGACATTTCGTTTGGACGCAGATCTGCAGCATGGCACCCGCGGGACGCGGTTTACCGATGTCTCGTCCTGTTTTCCCTCTACATCTGAGTCATGTCAGATGATGTCACTCAGGTTGATCTCCGTAGTGTTGGCCGCCGCGCCCGGCGGAACGGAGCAAATCACGGAAATCTGCGCTCATTGAGAAAAGCGCTGTCATCTCACGTGACTATTCCTCCACCTAAGTTGGCGCTAATAAACGCCCGCTCCGTGGTGAATAAGACCTTTTTATTAACGACTTCTACTCCTCACACAACTTGGATTTTATGTTCATCACAGAATCATGGAGAAAGGTCGGTGATTTAACTCCCTTCTCAGAACTGGTTCCAGCAAACTGTAGATTTTTTAACTCTCCTCGTCCAAATGGAGAAATGCAGATCGCGGGGGTGGGATTATAACTATTTTAAATAACTCTCTCTCCTCACGCTGCCGGTTGGTCCCTGCAACGGCCTTCCCCAGCTTTGAAACTCAGCTTCTCCACCTAGATTGGAATGGTCCCATCTGTATAGGGGTGATATACCGCCCTCCACTCTCCACTAAGGATTTTATACAGCAATTCACTGAGTTCATTGGCAACATTGCCACAAACTATGTTCGCTTCCTTTTGGTGGGCGATTTTAATATTCATGTCTGCTGTCATTCAAATTCCCTGTCGCAGGAGTTTCTTGACTTAATAGATGCTTTTAACCTACTGCAGTGGGTCAAAAACTCTACCCACATTCAGGGCCACACATTGGACCTTGTGTTATCTTAGGGGATTGATGTCACTGATATTGTATTCTCTGATTTTCCTCTCTCTGATCACAAGCCTATTTTATTCTCGCGGTTCTATTCTCCACAGTTCAACACAAACTTCGACTTGTGCTTTGCTGAACTATGCTCTCACTTGCACTTAGACCAACCATTATCTGACCTGGATGCAGATCAGCATCTTAGCCTTTTAAATTCTGCCTGGCTTAAAGTAGCAAATGTGACTGCTCCTCTTAAGCCTCACAAACCCAAACCAAAATCAGATATGTGGCAAAATTCTGACACTCGTCACCAAAGACAAATTTGTAGAAAGGCCGAACGCAAGTGGAAACGGGACAGGCTAATTGTCTCCTTCCGCATGTTCAAAGACTCTCTTACAGCATACCAGAACGCTACTAAATCAGCTAAAGCCGTGTACTTCTCAAACTTAATTGAGTCCAATCACTCTAACCCTAAGGTCTTGTTTTCTGTCATTCATTCTGTTTTAAATCCATCTGTTAAATTGTCTGTTGCCTCAGATGCTCTATGTGAAGACTTCCAGAGATTTTTTATTAACAAAATCACTAAATTAAGGATCAGTATTTGCCCTATATTAACTCTCCCCCCTATTATGCCGCGTACCTCCTGTGTTTGGGAGGCTTTTGATCCCATTAACCTCCAGACACTGAAGGACGTGAGCGCCAAGCTCAAACCTTCATTCTGCCCAAATGATATCATTCACCCGAGATTTTTAAAATTAATCATCAACTCGGTGGGCCCAGGCATGGTATCCCTTATCAACAAGTGTCTAAACACGGGCTCTGTTCCGGCCAATCTTAAAGTGGCTACGGTCACTCCTATGCTCAAGAAGCCTTCACTGGATCCTTCTCTTTTAACAAATTACCGGCCCATCTCTGTCCTACCTTTCATTTCCAAGTTATTGGAGAAAATCGTGTTGGATCAACTCCAACACTTTTTGTCAAATAACTGTATATATGAGGTCTTTCAATCTGGGTTTAGGACTGCCCACAGCACTGAGTCCGCTCTCCTGCGAGTGCTAAATGACATTTATATCTCTACTGACTCTGGAGACACTGTGGTTCTAGTTCTCCTAGATCTGTCGGCGGCTTTTGACACCGTTGACCACCCTACTCTGTTAGCTAGACTGGAGACGTGGGTGGGCATAAAAGGCTCTGTCTTGTCATGGTTCCAGTCTTACCTTACTGACAGAAAGTTTTTAGTAAAGATGGGAAACTTCTCCAGCTCCATGGCACCTCTGAGCTGTGGTCTTCCACAGGGCTCCATTTTGGCTCCCTCTTATTTTCTCTCTACATGCTACCGCTGGGCACAATTTTTAGGAAACACTGTGTATCATTTCACTTTTATGCAGACGACACCCAAATTTACATTCCAATCAAGCGCAATAATCCTGCAGCATTAAACTCTCTTCTGCTATGCTTAGAGGATGTGAAGGCATGGCTGGCTCAAAATTTCCTATCTCTTAATGATGATAAGACCGAGGTATTGTTTTCAGCCCGAGTGAAAGGTCCCAGTGTACATGCCCAGACTTGGGGAGTCTATCTCCCTTTACATCTACAGGAGTGCGGAACTTGGGTCTTTAAAGTTTGATAAACACATCTCATCTGTAATCAGTTCCGGTTTCTACCAACTTCGCTTACTATCTAAAATCAAAGGCTTTCTCACTCCAACAACTCTGGAAATGGCGGTTCATGCTTTCATCACATGTCGGCTGGATTATTGCAACTCCCTATATTGCGGTATATCAGATTCTCAAATTTCCCGTCTTCAGTTAGTCCAAAATGCTGCGGCCAGACTCATCCATAATTGTCGCAAATATGATCATATCTCTCCCATCCTCAGATCTTTACATTGGGTACCAGTTCGGCAGAGAATAGATTTTAAAATCCTTCTCTTTGTCTTCAAATCTTTACACAACATAGCACCGGTTTATCTCTCTGAACTTATTCATCCATACATTCCGTCCAGAAGTCTCAGATCCCACGACCAGGTGCTGCTGGTAGTCCCTCGTGTCAGACTTAAGCGTAGAGGGGAGCGTGCTTTTGCGGTGGCAGGGCCTCGTCTGTGGAACACCCTGCCTCTAGAGATCAGAACGGCTCCCAACCTCTCTGTTTTTAAGTCTCTGGTCAAAACATACCTATTCTCGTTAGCATATTGATTACTTTTCTTGGGCTGTTCTTACTATTTTACATGTTTTAAAATGAATCTTAGCTTAGTTGTGTTTTATGTGTTGTTTTGCTGCATTTATTTGTATATGCTTGTTCTGTAAAGCACTTTGGTCTGTCTAGCGGCTGTTTAATTTGCTATATAAATGAACTTGAACTTGAACTTATGCAGTCCGTTAATTTTGTGAATTGGTGCGTTTCGTCGGGGCGGGCAGAAATATAGAACTGAGTATCATCAGCATAACAGTGAAAACTAATTCCATGCTTCCTAATGATATCTCCCAAGGGTAGCATGTACAGAGTGAACAGCAATGGTCCTAGTACTGAGCCTTGTGGTACGCATACTGAACTTTTGATTGGTAAGACATCTCTTCATTTAGTAGTGTTTAATGTTTTGTTATGCTAGTTTAGAAGGTATTTGGGGTTTTTTGGGGGGTTACCATCATGGTGATGAGTGGAGCTGGTTTGAGAACAGTGTATGATAAATGTTTTAAATGCTGTACTCATTCATATGTACAGGCTATCAAAGCATTGTGTCACCAATTAGCAAGGTAGCATTTTTGGAATTAGCTGGTTAAAGCTAGCCAAGTTTCCACTAAAATATTTAGTTGAGATTACATTATAATTTTAAGTTAAATATGAATTAGTTTACTCACATATTTCAAGTTAATAAAAATGTATGATTACAAATAAAAATCTGCAAGTTCTGCTTACTTAAATGTTAAATTTCTTAACTTAAAAATTTGTAATTGATTACCTCATATTATTGAAGTTTTGCCAACTTATTCGGGTTTAAGTTTACAGACAAACTTAAATTGAACTGAAACTGGGCTGGGATTTCTATTTCCCAGCATGCTTTGCCGATGGCACTCGAAAGGGAGAGTAAATGTTACAACTAAGTGTAATATCATGTTTTTTTTGTTTTGTTTTTTGCACAATTAATGTGAAGTGGGAGATGAGTGAAAACGGTTTTGTTATGCTAATTTAGAAGAATTTCTGTTAATGTTCAAGTTCAAGTTTCAAGTTCAAGTTTCAAGTTCAAGTTTCACTTTATTTATCCTTAGAAAGGAAATTTAGTGTGCAGCAGGATATCTAAAACAAAAACAGAGTAAGAGCACTACCAGATGCCAACAACATTATAAACACAACACAGGACACCATCAACACAACAATAGAGACACTCCTTCCCCAGAATCAATGACAGAAACCAAGACAATACACGGTCAGTATATCATAATGAACAATGACAGAAATATAAAAATATACTATAAAAAATTTCATAAGATATTATCTAAGTGAATTCAGATGCCTAATAGCCACAGGAATAAAAGAATCCCTGGCACGTCTGGTTCTTAACATGGGTAGCCTAAAACGGCGACCTGAGGGGAGCAAATTAAACTCCCCAAAAAGTGGGTGATCAGAACAATTTAAAATGTGGTTAGCCTTACCCCGGACCCGTTTATCATATATATGTTGCAGCTGTGGTAGCTGTACCCCAACCACCTTAGAGGCAACATTTACCAGCCTAGCTAGCTTATGCTTGTTGATCATTGTAAGGCCACTGTACCACACCACAATACAAAATGTCAGGACTGATTGAATAAAACACTGATAAAACAAAGACATCAGAGTCCTACACACGCTAAATGATTTCATCTTCCTCAAGAAGAAAAGTCTCTGTTGGGCCTTTTTACAAGCAGCAACTGTGTTGCTCTCAAAAGATAGTTTGCTGTCAATGATGGTTCCTAAATATTTATATTCATCAACTGTCTCAACATTCATGTTCTGAATAACAGTTTCTGAATCAGTGCCATAGCTTTAAGTGCCACAGTGCCATAGTGCCATAGCTTTAAATTACTGTTTAACAGTTCTTTGTGTAAAGTTCAAACCACCGCATTGTAAAAATGTACTCATCAAAATCATGTAGCCTATAACTTGTCCTCACGGTACTTTCTCTCCTTTCTGCATGAATTGTCACTTTAAACTCGACTTTCGATTAGTAATTAAAATCATATAATTCAATAAAAGGGCAGTATAACTTCGACACCACTTTTGTTGTATTAATTATTATTTATTTTTTAATACGCATCATTCATTTAAAAATACATCCTTTTGGGAAAATATTTGAACCTATCTTGTTTTGACATGAATACAAAAAATATATACTTCATTATTTTATAGCCTAATTAATGCATTAGAGGGTTAATTAATTAATTTGTTTCAGATGTAGGCTATCGCATTTCATTTAGGTTAAATATTGAAAACATAAAACAATATTAAAAAATAATTTACAAAAATGCAAACTGTGTTTCAATAGAAGTGTCCACTCAGTCCACCATCCCAATATTTTATAAACGTTACATTTCAAAGGCAAAAATATTAAGTTGATTACACTGATCGAATTTAAGTTGACTGAGTATATAAGACAATTACATTTCCGCTGTATATAAATGGTGAAACTTACCTAGAATCCAGGTCAGTGTCAGACAGCCACGTCTCAGTGAAAGCCATCACACAAGCGTCCCTGAACTCGCGCAAAGAGGCCACACACGTTTGCAGTTCATCAGCCTTATTCCTTAAGGACTGGACATTAGCCAGCATTATCGTTGGTAGGGGAAGACGTTTCTTTACCATTAGTTTTCTTAGTCGTTGCCTCACTCCGCCCCGTTTCCCTCTTTTCCTGATTTGTTTACCAGTTGCCGGACACCTAAAACTTTGTATGGGAGCATTGTCACCGACTAAAAAGTCAAAACAATCAAACTCCCCGCGACTTAATAGCCGAGTTGCATCTAGGTCCACCACATAATTGCTTGATTTAAATCCCAGGAGAAAGTCCCTTGTGTATTGGATCCTGTCGGGCTTCACAAACAAACCCCGAGCGATGTTCAGCACGATTGTCAAAAATAGGAAAAAAAATATCTCCATTGTTGGGCCCGATAAGCACGGCAAAACACCCGTACACAAACTGAAGTAATAATAAATAAATAAAACGTTGTAGTTTAAACATAAAAACGTAAACAATATACGCTACGGACAACAAACAAACGCAGACACCTGCTACCGAGTCGCCTGCAATTGAGCCGCGCCCCCGTGTTATCATAGCAGGAACCCAAAATATATCACTGAGAGCTGGTATCAGTTGTTTTTGGTTCACCTCGAGCAGATGGAGGAGGGTGTGGGCCTGCCGTTTTGGCCGAAGAGGCCGAAGAGCTCTCACAGGAGGGGGCGGGCGAGCTCGGCGCGCAGGCTTCGGTGTTTGAGGTGCCTGACGTTTTTTGGTTGATATCTGGGGGCTTGCAGCAAAAGAGCTAAACCAGTTCTTCCATTTTCTGTGAGAAGCACAGAAGTGGAGTTGCTGGCGAGAGTGAGAAAGTATCTGGTGAAAGGGGCTGTTGCCTCAGGTGTTTTCGGAGGCTGGGATATGGTGTCCTGGCTTCCCTGGCTGTTTTCCAGGAATCGTCCTTGGGTGCTGAATCTTGGAGCAGTTCTAATATGTCTGTCTGTGGTGAGCTCTGTGGGCAGGACTCAGCTGAGATTGTGTCCGTGAGCAGAGGTTGTTGTGGCTCAGTGGTGTTATCATTGTCCTTGTGTGATATGTCAACCGCATGTCCATTTTGCTGCTGAAGTGAAGTCCCGTGTTCATTCATACTGTTTCCAGGTGTGTGTGTGTCGTTCAGATTGACACACACTGCAGAAGGATGATTGAGGGAGAAGTCGATATTGTCCTTTAACACTCTTCAACCAAGTTTGTTTGGGTGATGGCCATCCCGATGAAATAGTTGTCTCTGACTCCAGAAAAGATTGAAGTTGTCAATGAAGTTTACTCCTTTTATATTGCAGGTTTTTTGCAACCATGTATTAATCCCAAGCAGCCGTGAAAACCTGTTTGTCCCTCTTGCTGGGAGTGGTCCACTGATGAATGTCTGAACTTTCAGTTTTTTAAGTGTTTCAAAAAGTTCATTGAAATCCTTCCTAAGGAGTTCTGACTGCTCTTTATGAATGTCATTCATACCCACATGAATTATGAGTCGATTTGCAGTCTTATATTTCATCAGAATGTTTTGAAGTTCCCTGTTCATATCAGAAGTTGTAGCTTGTGGAAGGCAGCATGTAGTTGTATCCCTGCTGCTAATGTTTCTGATTATGGAGTCCCCCACTAACAGAGTCCTGGGCTCGGCTGCGCTCTGAGCTGAGTGCCGCTGTCTGCTCGACCTTCAGCGCCAGTTAGCATCAGTGTTAGCTACTGGCCTATTCAGTCTGTGTTCGATCACATTCATCACATTTGTGGATTCCTCATTTACATTCATTAGTACTTCAAATCTGTTCTCAAGATGTATAGGCAGTGGTAGCAGACCAGTGTTTGCAATCCTAGTCAGAGCTGTATCTGGGGTAGAGGATGCTACTGCGGTAATATGTGAGGCTCGTGACAATCTGATGTATCGAGTGCCTTTGGGTCTCGCTCCCTGTTTGTGCCATCGATTTGTAAGTCGATCGGCTTGTTTCTCTACCTGTCGAGGAGCACAAGTTTCATGGGACTTACCGGCTATATGCTACTACTGTCATTGTCATTGCGACTCCCCACCCTGCCTCCACGTTGCCCCCTAACTGTCCTATGAATACTTCAACCTCGTCTAACATACCCAGTGGCATTAGACAAAGTCTCCACCACAAACTGTCGCCGCGATTGCGGAGAGGCACACGGTCAGAAGACAAATTTTTGTCTAGCGCTAGCGCGGTAAAAATCTCCCGCCTCGTTCCCCACAACACTAACACGCCTGCTAACTTCGCGATGAACACTCCGACCCCAGGAAGTAGGGATGGGGCCGATCCGGTATCGGGACCGATACCAGTGTAATTCACATATCACACCCCCGCTCAGGAAATCCATTCCGCAGTTTGCGGCTAGCCAACATGTCCGCTTGGTGTAAATACTTCACACTGGAAATGCCACAGAGCAAGACAGCTAAATGCAATGTTTGCAAAGCCGTAATTCAGAGCTCTTTGAAGCTCCCTCGCATCGTACAACACAACAAACGCAATCAAACATTTAAAAAAGCACCATGTTACTGTGCGTTCACACCGAATGGGAATAGCGCGTCAAACTCGCGTCTAGCTGGACGCTTGAATATTTTGAATCCATTCGCGCGTCCAGTGCGAAATTGACGTCTGAGGTGAAATCCGCTTGTCTGTTTGCAAGATGTCGATGTTGATCGGGCATTCATCGAGAGAGAGTTAACGCATCAGAGCGAGGATCACCCTTCAGAAAGTGTGTGTAAGATGTTTACACTTGCACTTTTCATATATTTAGTATAAGTATTTGACATTTTGGGAATGTAGTAAATATTGAAATGACAATCAATTTGAAACCCTTACAGTTGCATATTTGTTTCCAGAATGGGATTTTTCCTGTTAACAGGATTTCTGTTTTTCTGACTGACTTTTCTGACCTTATACTTGCCTCAAGTTGCCTTTTGGGACATACATGCATACATACATACATACATACGTACATATCATACTTGCCTGTTGAGAGAAGTTTATTTCAGCATCATATAAAATAAACAAAAATGATAACAACAATATTAAAGCAAACACAGCTCTGGTATCGGAATAGTATTGGTATCGGCCGATATCCAAATTCAGGTATCGGGATCGGATCGGAAGTGAAAAAATGTGGATCGGTGCATCCCTACATAAAAATAAAAATGCCTGCTCTGTATCAAGAAAGGTGTAAGCTATTTTTTAATAACAAATGACAACTTATGATCAGGGAAAAGATTAGTGAATCACTCTACTTTATATTAATGAAATCTAAACCAACTTTTCAGCCTTTGTGTTTGGAATTCTTTGTAACAAATTATGTGCTTTGGTAAATACTGTTACAAAGACCAAAATTGTACTTAAAATGCCAAGATTCAAACTACCCAACTAAAGGAAACACCGATCACCATAATGGTGGCCAAATTTTTTAAAACATCAACATCTAAACCTCTGTTCATAGACATATGACAGAAAATAAAGTCAGTCTGGTTAGTAATAAGTAATGCTGTTTGTGGAGTTGTTTAATCCTCCTCTGCTGAGATCTTCACAGATTTAATGTCTTCTTTTTATCTTTAGTTGATTTAATCTGAGGCTGTGACTAAAAGTCAGTTGTAGTTCTTGTGTTTCTCTTTCCTTCAGTGATTCTGCTTGTTAACTACAGGTGTTCATCACTAATGATCAATCATCACTCAATTAATCACTTAATTATCTCATTAACTTTAACACTGCTTCAGTGTTACTTTAACACTCGGTAGAGTGGGACCATATTTGCTCTGAGCAGTGTTGATTTAACACTGGAGATTTTGCTGTGTAGAATTAAAAAAAAATAATACGTAGGCCTACACTAATTAGATAGTTTTAATTTCGAAAGCATTTAGATAAGTCTAAGTCAAAGTGTCATCAAATTTTAAGACCTTGTATAAGTAAAAATAAGACATTTAAAAAACAACAACATTTAAGACTTTTTAATGGCCTTAAATTTAAAAAATCAAATTTAGGACCTTTTAAGACTTTTTAAGGATCCGCAGGGACCCTGATAATGTCAGTGCAGTGAAAGGAGGAGTACGCAGTGGCGGGAAATATTTTAACGAGCCGCTTCAAGTGAGTCACAGGGAGTACAGGCATGTTGTTGATTTCGCCATGGAGAAGCGGACAAGTTTCACGCAAGCAGAAAAAATAAGACACCAGGGGCCTGTACCATGAAGCCGGTTTAGGTGGCTAGCCAGCTATGTTCCAGTTTAGTTTCCGCCAACCCTGGGTTTTAGGTACTATGAAAGTAGCTCGGCTTTAATCGGTGTTCGTCGCCATGGAATCTTACGCCGCACAGCTAACCTGCTGAAAAACGTTGCGTTTTTTTGCAAGTGGTACATACTTGTATGCGGTCGGGGATGCAGAGAATCTAGGGAAAAACACAGTCTGTCGAACCATTCGCAAGGTGGTCCTCGCTCTGCAGGGGTACATAAATAGCTTCATTGTGTTCCCTGGACATTTATCGACCATGTCCATAAAAGAGGGCTTTTATAAAATTGCCGGTAAGATATCTTGATAAGGTGACATCACATGAACAAATTTAACCTTTCACACTCATTTTTTTTCTTCTTCAAAAAAGCATATTTCACACTTAGAAATCTATTATACAGTAGTCTGCAGTAGCTACCTGTTAAGAATGATTTTAAATATATATTTTTAATTCCTATGATAGGATTCCCTAGAGTCATAGGAGCAATAGACTGCACACATGTTGCAATCTCCACAGCTCTCGGAGAACATGAGGCAGATTATGTGAACAGAAAGTCCTTTCACAGCCTTAATGTTCAGGTAGGGCTACTATATAGCCTATGTGAAGTGATTTTTATTTGCATTGAGATCAATCTTTAAATAAATAGTAACTAACAGGACAATTATTTACTGTACATTTCATCTGCAGATGACTTGTGATCATGAATGCATGATCACAAGTTTGGATGCCAAATGGCCTGGCTCAGTGCATGACTCACAAATTTTCCGTGAGTCTATTTTGTGTCAGCGCTTTGAGGATGGCAAGTTCAATTTGGTACAGTACACTTTAAAGTTTTAATTTTAATAGCAAAACTTACACAATTTTCCCCTTTTCTGTTCTATGACAGGGCTTTTTGATGGCCTGTTGGTAGGAGATAGAGGTTATGCATGCCAGAGGTTTTTGCTAACCCCCTATCCTGACCCTCAGACAGGGCCACAAAACCGCTTCGATGTGGCCCTCAGTAAAACCAGGGTCAAGATCGAGATGACCTTTGGCATCCTAAAGGCAACGCAGTCACCCACCCATTTGGTCGTGTGACCACCCATTTGGTCTTAAACTGCTCTCATGTTTTGCCGCAGGACAGCAAATGTGAGTAAATTCTGTCATCTTTGCAGGACTGTGATATGAAGAGTGTGCAATGTAGAATATTTTTAGCAACAGTGCGAAAGTGAATGGCACTTAACAGGCACAATACTGGTATAAACATGAATATCATTGGTACAATATGCGTCACATGACTAAACTTACATCATCGTTTTTAAATACCACCGGTTTCTCAGTCCACACTACAACGTGAAAACGGCGTTTTCAAATGTATCCGCTTTGGAGTGCGTTTTCAAAAAAGCTTAATTAATAAAAACGCCGTCTCAGCGTGGACGGAAGGCCAAAACGGAGAGAAAAAGATTCGTTTTCTAATGAAAACGTATTAGTGTGGACATGTCCTAAACTGATTATATTTGGGTTGCGGGTCGGGTGCGGATTTGAATTAGTGCTGCTGTCGGAAAACGGGTCGGATGCGGCTTTAAGCACTGCGGGTACGGGTGGGTGCGGATTTACACAATCGGACCCGTGCAGGACTCTGCCTGACACCTTGCAACCCAGACAAACGAATAATTAAACTAAAATATAAATGCAAATAAACTATAGTAAAAATATTATTTGAATTAATTGTAAAATTAAGTTTTAAAATGTTAGTGTTTTAATGTTTATGTTAAGATAATAACTTTCATGCTACTTAGTAACTTCTATTACTAATTAAAGGTGTAATCGAGTCTGTTTTCAGCATTATAATTTAAACATTAAAAACATGATAATTGATTCAATTAAATATAAGCTACAGTTTATATAGGCTATTCATGCATGAAGAAAATAATGTTGAATCCCAGGAGCTCTTAAAGAATGCATCGACTCCAAATGATGAATGCAGCCAAGGAAAACGTGAAGAATGGAAAAGCACATTGCTGGAAGAAAGTGGAAAATAACATGGGTAAGACAAAAAAAAGTAGGCGAAGGTGACTGGTTTTATTCAAAAGAAGTTATTTTAGGAAAAATATTATTCTAATTATTGCACTTAAGACTGATAGCACATGCAGCTCAAATAACAAACAAAAAAAGTGTAAGATAGCTACACTGGGAGAAACAAGCAAGTGACGATCAAGTGCACCTAAGCGAGTGACGTCATTATGGTACGGAGCATGTATCCATGGCAACGCTCAGCTGCATAGTGACAGTCAGGTTGCCAGATGTACGATAATTATCGTATTTGTACGATAATTTTGACCTCTGTACGATGTACGATCAATAATGAAAAAAATCCCATAATGTACGATAATTTCAGAGTTTTCAGTCGTTCGTCCAAACACACATCCTACAGCTTCTCTCTCTCACCCCAAATCATTTCGCAGGCTCGCCTGCCTGCACGCAAGCACACGTATACACACACACAGAGGCACCACACCATATCGCCCGCACATCAACACTACACTACAGTTTTGCCGAAGAAGTTTAGATCAGTTTAACAAAACAAAGCAATAAAGTGCTAAAAAAATGAGTTCAGAAAGGGAAGGTGAGGACAGTGGAGGAGCGAAGAGGAAGGCAGAGTCTGAAGAGCAGCGGAAAAGTAAGCATAGGCCACAAACACATAGGACAGAGTGGGAAAAAGACCCCATGAGCACTATGCTGCGCTCCATGACGGCATCCAATCTGTACCGTAAAAGGATTCCCAAACCAACAACATCTGCCAACACAGCACAAGTGGATGATGACAGCGACTTAGAGATCGAATTTAAATCTCTCTAGTGTTAATTGTGCACTTTTTTCTCTCTGCATCATAGTTTAATTATGGTCTAGTTCAAAATGTGGACTGTCGGCATATCTTTTGCACTTTGGCAAAAAAAAGTTAAGTAGCCAGACTTCCTCCAGTTAGTGTGAGCGTATTACACAGCTTGTTTAAATTGGCTGGAAAATTATTTGGAAAATAAAATTGTTGGAAAATAGCTATATTTTATGTGTTTGGTTCGTGTACGATAATTTTTCTCAAAAAACGATAATTTTGAGGTTTTGGTACGATACTTCGACATTTCTAATCTGGCAACACTGCTAACTGTCACCTGCGCGTTCATGAGAGGGTTGAGTACGTTTACGCTTGACAATTTAAAGCGTGACGTAAGCGCACCGAAAAACCGAATGTCGAATTATTATTATTTTTTTTATGTTTTTATTATTGCTCACAACAAAATACAAACAATAACAGATAATACTAATGAAAAACAAACCATGCAGAAGAACAGAGACACCAGTTCTCGCGCGAGTTTCACATCAAACTCCCGCGAGGATGCATTGGACGCTTAAAGCTTCAGCAAACGCGAAGCCATTCAAGCCGACTCTCATGCACTCGCTGGTGACAGTTGGTCGGTAGCGAAAAGATGAGTAAATTATGAGAACTTTTCTGGGTGTACTGTATTTTCTTTTAATACATAATACAGAATAGAAAAATACTCCTTCTTATGATTAGGCAAATCAGTGGAACGATAGAAAAAGAAGAGGAGGACCAAGAGGAGGAGGAAGCCATGCAAGAGAAACAAAACAGGACAAAACATGCTACTTTCTATCAGGACTTTAGTATTTGAAATGAAAAGTTGATTTAAAAAAAAAAAAAAGAATAAGAAGTGTAATAGGCTATGTTGTAAATCTGTTTTGAAATAAGTTGTTTTTCAAATAAAGGTTTTCCAAGTGATGTCAGATTGTGTGTGTACATGTGTTTTTATTGTACTTACCCTGTAACTACATGAAACAAGAGGGTAAGAGACACCACTTTAGTTTACATCCCGCAATGTCATACTTACCCTGTAACTACATGAAATACTTACAGTCTAAATCATTTGCCTAAATAATTTGTTATTTTCCTGGTTGTTACCGCTTTATTCCCAAAACTTTACATATTATTCCCCTATACTTACACGTACGTACTTTATAGGTACACTGTAATTACCAAAAGTTACACTGTAATTTCGTTTTAATTACGCAGTATTTTCCTGGTTGTTACACCTTTATTCCCAAGACTTTACGTATTGTTCCCCTATACTTACACGTAAGTACTTTATAGGTACACTGTAATTACCGAAAGTTACACTGTACTTTCAATTTAATTACGTAGTACTTTCCGGGCTGTAATCTAAAGCGTTACCGTATGTTTTATTTGTTTTGTTAAAGCATTGCTTTTTCTTTTGCTATAGATATTTATTTTACATTTCAAAATATAAAACAATATTAATTGTGTTCTACATTTTTAAATTTTTAACTTTTATAAAACAAAAATAACCGATAAGAATACCGTTAAAGTACGGGATTGATAAGGAGTATTGGTAAGAGTAGTAATACCGAATGATACCCATCCCTATTGGCAGCAACAAATTAAAAGTTATGGCCAATTTAACTGTGATTAAATTCAGTATATATACGTCTGCCATATTTTGCCAACCCTCAAAAATTCCTGCCCCCCTCTCGCCACCCCATAAATATTTTTCTAGATCCGCCCCTGCGCCCGACAGCGACGATACTCTTATAATCTTTGTGTCTGGACACACCTCTTAATTATTGAATTCAAGCGTAACTATTAGACCCGATATAGTCCAGCTATATAATCTTGAATTTGGTTACAAGTAATTTTTTGCCCAAATAACTTATGAGATGTATGCTATTCCATATGTAAGCAAAGTCAACAATGATTACAAAGGTGTTTGGTTTCTTTTCTTTGACATGTTCTATGCATAGCCTGTGTGTTTATTCTTGAGCTATGTTTAGACGTAAAATTTTCACTGACAGGCCAAATTTTGCCTTGTTTTAGCCTAGACGTCAGGGCTGTTTTTGGATGGCTATTAGACGTCTTTTAAATGCAAAATTGCTTGCTGGGATCAAGCACCTAGCCAGCAGCTTGCATTTACAAATGTGTGAAAAAATGTGTCGTTCTGAAAAGCTGTGTGAATTCAAAAGTGGTACTGTGATAGGATGCCACCTTTGTAATAAGTCAGTTCATGAAATTTCATCCATGGTAGGTATTCCATGGCAACTGTAAGTGGTATTATTGGAAAATTGATGCAATTATTGATGGAAATACATGTTGTGATGTTATTTCCATCAAGAGGTGCATACATTTTTGGTCATGACATTGCATTGACAATGCAAGAGTCAAGCACTCTGTAAAGTCTTTCCCAGCACAAATACTTTCAATTAATGTAAGGTCTGGACTGGAGGTGCCAATTCATGTGTGAAAATTATTATTCATGCTCCCTCCCACCATTCTTTCATAATTTGAGCCTGATGAATCTTGACATTGTCATCCTGGAATATGGACATGATGTGTCTTCCTACATGATTGTTTAAGAAATGAAAAGCTCACCCCATCAATTAGGGTTAGAAGAACTGTTGCCAAACTGTTACATGCGATTTTAAAAAATTGGAAATATTGTGACAGACAGCAAACATATGCATACAAATTAGTAAATTAGTGAAACACACACCACAATATAAACAATGTACTTATTTTACACTTGCTAATGATTTATTAGTTTCAGTCTTACAAAAAGTGCAAATTATTTTGCTTTTGTTAGTCTCCTCTGTATTTCATTACATTAAAATGCACTTTATTTCTTCCTCACTTTTTCAGAAACGAGTTTTCGGAAGTATTTCTTAAATTGTACATTAATAAATGTATATTGCGTAATGCGGACCATCAAACCGCCAAATCATTTCATTTAGTTTTACATCAGGAACAGTTGTGCATTACATTGAGATTTGAAGCACGCAGAGACAATCGGCAGAGAAATGTTACGGATGGTTTTATTCCATCTGCACGCACTGAAACACAAGCAGTTCTGCACGTTCACGTATTCCACCAACGAACAGAACTGTCCGTGCTTTAGTGCATGCAAAAGAATAAAGCTAATGTTATGCCGGTTTATGCAATTGCTTCCTGCAGCGTTAATGACAGATCATGTCAGGTAAAAGGGAAGCAAAACATTCTGCTGATGTCTGCTGGTTTTTTTTCTTCAACAGCTTCAAGTTTAACGCACTTTCATGTTCTATCCATTTTGCGTTTATTTTCATGCACCGCTAACTGTAGGGCTGCCCCTTAATAGTCGACTAATCGTTAGTCCACTAGAAGAGGCTTAGTCGACCCAAAAATGTATTAGCGGTTAGTCAAAGAAGAAAAAAACTTGGGGCGAAGTCACTCAGTCCGTGAGGGACATATCACGAATGGCGGATCCTTGTGGTAATTATGGTATGTGCATAATTAATATCTACCTCAATAAGGCTTATCATTTGAAACATGTAAGTAGTAGCAACTTACATGGCTTCTGGCTTTAATGTTAACCTATATAAATGTGCGCTATTATTAGGCGTATATTCAAGTGTTTGTGCGGAGTGTGGATAGCACGCTTACTGCATAGCATGACATGTAGGCACAGGTGCAATCACTTGCATTTAACTTAAAATACTCCGTCATTTTTGGTCTTAAATCAAAAGTAGCCTAATACGTCATTCGAAACTGACAAATTTTAGTTGTGTGCACTCACAATAACTAAAAGTTGTGTTTTTGTAAAATAAAGAAAACAATCAGGAAGCGCTTTCTACCACTTCGGTCTCTGTGAACTTGAGCACGTCAAAATATAAACTGAAACTCAGCATGAACTTTCCTCACAGACATGAGAAATTCATCTATTGAAAGCTTGAAATTTTTAAATGAACGATTCAAATGGAGAACAAATATTCTCAGATCATGTTATGAAACGTGCAAATAGGTGCATGCACTACAGCAGAGATGACGAGTCAGCATCGTCAACTTCATCACTGCAGCCGAAAACACAGAAAACACTAGTTTATCTATAAATTATTTAAATGTTCAGAAAGTGTCCTTGCTGTTTCTTCACGACACATTCATAATCATTACATTTGCCGGTGCGCTGTGGCAAGCTTTATGCATGCGCTTCTGATTAGCCCATGTATAGGCAATTAAAGCTCATTATTATGATTTGGCTCAATAATATACACGTGCGATTAGTCGACTAATCACTTAAATGAACGACTAATAGTTGACTAGAACGATTTTTGTCGAGGGCAGCCCTAGCTTACTGCGCCTATTTCTCTGCGATTCACGGTCTTTAAATCCATATAATTTGTGCTGTCAGTGATGAAAAAATCTGTTTGCTTATAGTAGTACTTGTAACAGTATAGAAAGAACTCAAAGTAACCCCAGTGCACTTGTGTGGCAGCGAACCGGGTTCAAATCCAGTGTGTAGTGGTTCCTACATTCAATGCACATACTGTTCTCAATGTCTCACTGATGTTCTCCAGATAAGCGAATTACTGATATACTGGGCACCCCCAGTATAATGTCAGTAAAAGGTAAATTCTTAAGCTGTGCCATTATTTATAAATATTATTTTATTGTAGCCTATTTGAAGCACATGATAATGATGCCATTAGCACATTTCAAGTTTACTTGAAATGTCATTGCAATGTGTTTTAAAATCACTAAAAGTTTAGTTTAGTTTAGTTAGTTTGGTAAGTTTTGCGTGTGATCTACTGCTGACGCGCAAATTAAAGAACACAGACGCAGTCAAATAATTTACATAATGACCAACGCAATCTACCAAAATCAGCGCAAATCTGCATTGGGTCGCAAATTAGCAGAGCTGATGCTTATCAGGTGGCGCAACATGTTACATAATCTAACGTCTTCCTCTGGCATTCCAAAGAAATTAATACAGTGGAACATATTTTCTCCCTTCTATCACACGCTGTCTGTTCTCTGCGGTGTCTCCTCCTAGCAGAAACAATTGCAGCCATGTCAGAAAATGTGTTAAGACATGCTTTTTGGGGGCGTTAAATAATGGCGCAAATACCAGTAAATTGACTAGTGCAAACATTAGTAAATCGTGTTGTGTTATTCATTTAAATACTCTCCTCCCATAAATGTGTTAGTATCTGGCTCTAACAGTGTAATTGAATTGCAATTGTAATGTCACCAAAATACATTTGAAGTTTATGCTGAGTGAATTCTGCATTTCAAAATTTAAATGCAAGAGTATATTTAAAGTGTACTTAAGTATACTTGGAATAGTTTCACTTTGCACAAACAAGTATATTTAATACAACTTTAGTTAAACTTCAGCACTGCTTTTGGACAACTAAAATGCATTTAGTACAAAATTAGTTGTTCCAATTTAACAGACTTTAAGTATACCAATTTATTGTGTGCCACAAATACATTTAGATATACTAAAGTACATGAATAAATTGTGCTTAAGTATACTATTTCTTCACTAGGGAGGTAAACTCCATCTGTAAATTGTTCTCTTTCATGAACTGCATGTTTGTTACATTTGGGTTACTGTGAGTCATACATCATATCAGATGGATTATACTTGGATTACTGTGAGTCATACATCCATGTTGACAACCTGCCTGTGTTAAATAAGCATTGATTTAAATGTGAATAGTTAATGAGAGGCCATAAGGTCACCAATTACCACTGTCAGAAACTGTCAGGTTAGGGCAAACAAGCTTGAATGTCCTTTTTATTTTCACACGTAACATCATTTTCATTTATTTATCTTGTTTACTTTTTTCGTACATTGGTCTACTAGTACATGACATACTGTACAGATTCAAAGTGTCATTATACAATTAATGATAAACATATCTTCAACAGAAACTGATAAAGGAGGTCCTGCACCAGGGTTGTGATATGGGGGTGGATATTGTGGCCGGCACCAGCCCTCTAGAGAAAAGAAACAGGCCTCCACTCTGGTCGTTGACCTATTGGCCAACCCAAGCCCCATCCATGCCTCTCCCTCCCACGATGAATGTCAGTCAAATGGAGATGAGAAAAATGGCCATGCCAAGGAGGTCCAGACCCCTAAAGAAGCCAAACCTGTTGAAACTCAGGCACTGCCCAATGGCAAAACGCGAACTACAGTGACCAAAACCATGAGCAAGAGGAAGATTTCTCAGCATAAAGAGAAGAAGGCTACTCAGATGCTGGCCATTGTTCTAGGTGAGATCACAATGCTGTCATTTTATAGAAGTATTGCTTAGCTGTAAGTCCTAGATTGAGGTCTTGTCCTCAGAATACCACAGCTTATTTTCTCTTTGCAGGTGTTTTCATTATTTGCTGGCTGCCCTTTTTTATTACTCACATTTTAAAAACTCACTGCACGAGCTGCGTGGTGCCACTGGAAATGTACAATGCCTTCACTTGGCTGGGATATGTGAACAGCGCCGTCAACCCCATCATATATACCACTTTCAATGTGGAGTTCAGAAAGGCTTTCATAAAGATATTGCACTGCTGAGGACATTATTCATTGCACTCGAAGAGGAGGAGAGATGTAAGATTTCACAAGAGGTTAGTGCCATCTTTCACTGCCATGTGAAATGACGGATTTACAAAGCCACGCTTTTAAGGCAGAATGGAAAAACTCATTACAGAAAATGAAGGTTCAAATGAATGTAAAAGTAGAGTTTTATTTGTGTCTCCATTATTTATGGCAGTAGACTGAATGTGCAAGCACATGTTTATTCTCTTTGGAGTTGGAGTGTGAATGTGATTAAATATTGAGTAGAAATTTTAAGCGAATTTGAGATCGGAAATTGGATCTTGCTACAAAGACTTTATGCAAGCAGGGACCTGAATGTCAAAATCACCATATTATATCAATTTAGAGGTGAGCAACTGGTTACAAAATGCTTACAGCTCTGTATATTCAAGTATTTATTTAGTCAATAATATTTATTTATTTTGAGAAATGTTAATAAAGGGATAGCTATTGCAAAGAATAAATAAGGTGGAAATACCACCAGTGGTTTTATAAAGCCAGAACACAAAGATATTAAAGGTGCTCTCTGTAATGTTTTGTTTATGTTGCACTGGTCATCTTGGACGTATACTGACACCTAGGGGCCTGGAGCATAGAATCATACAATTTAAGCTAAAGGCTTCAGTTGTAGAAATGTGCTGTTCGCAGTCAGATGTAATTAATTAATTTCTTGAACGAAGGTGTCTGATAACAGCCAAGATAAAGTAGTATCTGTCTCGTCATATGATCTCAACATGTCTGCCCAACATGTCCATGAGGCAACTCACACTATGTAAAATAAAACAGCTTTTAGCAAGCTAAAATAATAATAAAAATTAAAAAAATACTCTACTTTAGCATCCATACTTTTTCAATTATTACTTCATGTGTAAAACTTTAAGAAATTATAACCTTTTTTTATTATTATTATTACTGAGTGTACCTTTAAGCAAACAGAAATTAATGCCTTTGACTTACCGACTATGAAGGACAATGTAAATAAGAATTAAATCATTTTATTGAAGCCCATGACAAAAATCATGCATGTTACATTGGTACTTCACATTAAATTGCAGCCAATGTATGTCCCTTGTATTTTTTGTGTACATCACAAGTACACAAAAATGTATCTGAGCTATATGAAGTTGTGTCTGTTTTTCTGTCTGATACTAGTATGTTCACTGAAATAGGTGTTTGATTTGACATGTGCCCTTTTTTTTTTTTTTTTTTTTTTTTAGGAAATCTTCTCTACTCTAGAGAAAAACTTATTAAGCACAAATCATTTACGAAAAAAGTTGTCTCTGAAAGCATTTTTGGTAAAAAAAAAAAAAAAAAAAAAAAAAAAGAGTTGTTCAAGAGTTTAATCAAAATGCCTAAAATTTTTTTTTGTTGGAAAAAAATTAAGCACAAATCATTTACGAAAAAAGGACATCTCCAACGATAAAAGCTTTGTTCCATTTTAAACATGTCCAGAAAATATCCACTGCTGGATCTACACATTACCTAAAATGTTAATGTTTTGAGGGAGCCTCATGACAACACGTCTCAGGTTACGCATGTAACCATGATTTCCTGAGAAGGGTAACGAGACACTGCGTCCTCCAGAGGACACTATGGGAAATGCTTCCAGCATGACTGGTGTCTGGCCAGAGACAGCCTATAAAGTCCTTACTGGTGTGACCATGAGTATAAAAGGGCACCTGAGGAACAGGTCACCCACTTCTTTGTCTGAAGGAGACGTTGCGGGCATCAAAGAAGCATGGCAACGAGACACAGTGTCTCGTTTCCCTTCTCAGGGAACTATGATTACATGCGTAACCTGAGACATTCCCTTTCGAATGGGACCTCGTACTGCGTCCACTAAAGGACACTATTGGGAACAAATAACCACTCCACATGCTGAGTGTATGCCTTGTAACATAAGCCTCAACATTGGCCAACCTGTGGGAGTCGAAAATTCCCCAAAGGATGCACCAGTTGGTTGTCAGTTACACTATTCCCTTTGGCCACTACTTAAACTGCATACTCTAAATGAGGAGGATACAGTACCTTGCTCTATTCCTCGAAGGGTCAAATACGTTTGGCCCAAGGGTAAAGTTGAAAAGGTTTGGAATCATACTTAAAATGAGATTCCTTAAAGGGAATCTGGCCAGGGCGAAAGTACATTAACCCCAGCCTGTCACCTCAAGGGGACAACAATGTCACCCCTAAAACCACCAGGGAGGCTAGTTCCACTGTCTTAGCAGAAAAAGCCTATGATCTGTCTACTTAAGCAGAAACTCTAGATTAGCACTCTCACAGAGACCCCCAATGAGAAGGGATTGCATTCCTAAAGACAATACCACTTCACACAGAATCCAGAGAGACGACAGTCCTGGAAAGTAGATTGAATCTACCAGGCCGCCGAGAGGCCTCCTCAGGATCTATACATCAAGGTGACTCGCAGAGACCCTAACAACTTGTTACTATAAGTGCACGGAGCTGTAGGGAGTGGAGTACCCTGTCTAATAGCCCTTTAAAGCGAGGGGAGTACTAGCCAGACTCTACCTTGGGAGCCCTAACTACACTCTAAGTCAGAAGTTTATCAAAGAGGTTCATCTTTCTTTACCAAAATAGTCAAACACCTTTACATTACTACTTGTGCAAAGCCCTGGGGTGGAGGCCACAGCAGGATGACTCAAAAATTAAAGGAGGCCTCATAACCCACACCCTAAGGCAGTAACTGAGGAGGCTTCACAAGGCCTACATCTCTATTGTTACTGTCTGCGCAAAGCTCTAGGAGTGGGGGCCTCAGCAAAATGACTCTATAAATAAAAGGAGGCCTCACAACACTCTGCACTTGAGACAGTCTCAAAAAAAGCCAACATACTAATGACACTGTTTGCTCTGCAGAGCGAAGGCCTCAGCAGAACGACTTTTGTAATAAGAGGGGGCCTAACGATACTCAACCTTAAAGACAGTATCCTAGGAGGCTACAAAAGGGCCTACAATTTCTAGTACAACAGCCTGTATGGTTTACTGAATATGGTTCTGAGAATGCTGGCCTCAGTATAATGACTCTCTACAGCGAGTGGAGGCCTAACTACGTTCAACAAGACAGCTTCCAAGGGTGTTCAAGCCTAACAACTTGGAATTGTTTTTAGGTGGAGCACTGGGGAGGGGAGGCCTCAAAAGTATCGCTCTCTATAGCGAGAGGACGCCTATCAATGCTTTAAATCAAAACGGTAGCATCATTGAATGTTCACAGAGAGCCTAACAACTTAGCACTACTGCTTAGTAGAGCTATAAGGACAGAAGCCTCAACATAACTACTCTCTAAAGCGAGAGGAGGCCTAACTATGCCCTGTGCTAAGAATAACTATCAAGGAGGCACACATAGTGTCTAACAACTTGCTACTGCTGCCCACATGGAGTTTCGAGGAGTGGAGGCCTCAACAAGACGACTCTCTTAAATGAGAGGAGGCCTAACTACCTCTATGCTGGGGACAGTCTCATCAAAGAGGCTCCCAAAGAGCCATATTTATTGAAAAGACTGTCTGTACGGAGCTCTGGAGAACAGAGGCCTCAACAGACGACTCTCTGAGTGAAAGGAGGCCTTACTACACTCAACCCTAAAGACAGTAACTGAAGAGGGTCCCAAAGAGCCTAACACTCCAATACCACTGCTTATACAAAGCTCTTAGGCCTCAGCACAAAGATGTCTAAATGAGAGGAGGCCTGACTACACTCTGAGCCAGAAACAGTCCCATCAAAGGGGCCCAAAGAACCACTCAATTGATAATACTGCCTGTGCGGAGCTCTATCGAGCAGAGGCCTCAGCAGAATGGCTCTCTGAACGAGAAAGGGCCTAATAACTCTCAGCTTACTGTTTATATACGGAGCTCTGAGAGTGGAGGCCTAAACAAGACGACTCTCCAAACAAAAACTTAACTCCACCCTAGCCAACAATAATCTCATCAAAAAGGCTCCAAAGAGCTAAACGATGATATTGTCTGTGCGGATACTATTATCTCAGCAGAACGATTCTCTAAATGAGAGAAGGCAAAACGACACTTGGCCCTAATAGACAGTTACAGCTTCAGTACTACTGTTTATACAAAGCTTTAAGAGCGGAGGCTTCAACAAAACTACTCTCTAAACGAGAGAAAGCTTAACCACACCCTCAACCAGAACAGTACATGAATAGATCCAAAAAGGCCATTACATAAATAACACTGTCTGCTGAGACCTCAAAGAACAACTCTCTATAATGAGAGTAGACCTAACAGCTCTCAACCTAAAAAACAGTATTCTGACCTAGGAGGCTCTAAGAGCCTATATTAAAACACTACTCTCACAGAGCTCTAAGACCAGCAGCCTAACTCTCTCCATCAAGACAATTTCACAAAGAAGGCACCCAAAGCCATATTTATTGATAATACTGTTTGTGTGGGGCTCTGGCAAGTGGAGGCCTCAGCAAGAGGGAGGGCAAAATGTTATAACCATCAAACAGGGAAGGAGGGTAGATGCTATTTACCTATACAAGCTCCGGAGCACTGACCGTGTCTCCACTGGATCACTTCCCTGAGGTCTTACTTTTTCTTCCTCAACTCATCGGAGGAGGAGGGGCATGGGTAGTCACATTTGCTTTCTGGCCTTGGCCCTGTCAGAAAACTGAGACAGGCCAGGTCCCCCCACTGGTTTGGGTGTGGACTCGGACCGGCTCGGATGAAAGTCTTGTAAGCCGCTGAGCACACCTTCACCTCCTTGAATTTGCCAAACAACTCCAGAGGCGGAACCTATGCATTGAGGTGAAAGCCCTTCTCTTTCTCCCTGATGTCAGCCAGGTTCACCCACAGATGTCTCTCTCCGTGGCCACCATCGATCTACCGACTGTGGCAGCAGTTTCTTTTGTGACCCGGAGAGCGAGATCTGTGGTGCGGCACAACTCAGCTACCGCCTCAGGAGACAGACCTTGACCCAGTCCAATTCCTTCAACAAGTCAGCATGGTACTCTTGAAGCATCGCCATTGTGTACAAAGTGGCTCCAGCCTGATCTGCTGCCGCATATGCCCTACCAATCATGCGTGATACTGTATTAATGGGCTTGGATTGCAGGGCTGGAGCCTTCAGTGTCGATGGCTCCCCTCCGAGAGATAGCTCGCAAATGTCTCTTCAAGAGGGGGCATCGACACATATCCATGCTCACGCATCCCTTCGATGTTAGCATAGTTGTAAAGCGCTTCGAACTAGACATTTTCTTTATGTTATTATCTAGTTCTTCCGTCGCTTACTGTGTCACAACAAACGGTCCCTGAAAACAAAGAAGAGGATGACATGTTCCTCAGGTTCCCTTTTATATTAACTTTTGCACTGGTAATGACGTCATAGGCTGTCACTGGCCAATGCAATTGTCACGTTTAGATGGTGCTGGAAGTATTTCCCATAGAGTCCTCCAGAGGACACAGTGCGAGTTCCCATTCAAAGATGGCCTTTTTTTCTTTTTCTTTTTTGCTTTCATATTTCACAAGTGTTAGTACATAGTGTTGTAATATTCAGGATAATGAACATAACCTATCTTGCAGGTAAAAGGGTTATTATTGCACTATAGTTAAGTTTCCTTTTTTTTTTCTTTCTGCTGAGAAAGATAAGCCATTACTGGTGTCATTTATAATATTTTATCCAGTGTAACCCCGTTTGAGAAGTAGTCAGCAGAAAGAAAAGGATTCTATAGTTTAAAAAAAAAACAGATCCATAGATGTAAATCATTTTAATGATGAAGTGTGTATTTTTTTTTTTTTTTTGATGGCAAAATTACAATATTTTTACAATATCCTATCACAGCTTATTATGCAGAGACAACAATAAGCAAGCTATATTTATAAATGCTGTGGTGCTATCAAAAAATCACCAACCAGCTGGGCACAGCAACACTGGCTACACCAATAGCATGAGTTTAGCATAATATGCTTGTTTGACGACAGGAAGATGGGGGAAGTATCTGAGAAACAGTCGTTTTTCTTGCAATTCCATTCTGTGACTCTCATGGCACAAAAATTACACACTTCAGCTCTATGCCCTTATTTGCTTATTGTTGCAATGTGAATATCTGTAAACATGCAGATCCTGTAGATGACTAAGACATTTCAATTAGTGCCTACAGTTAGGTGTTTTATGTAACTAATGTCTGACTCTGAAATAGATGCGTTTTGGCACTGTTCTTTGAGTGCTAAAGCTATTCAATTTATTTACTTCATGCAACTCTTGTCATGAAAGTGCCATTTTAATTTTTTCAATTTTTTTAGAATTTTTTCTCCCCCACCCCATTATTATATCATTTTAAATATATGTTTTTAAAAGTTTATTTATATTTAATGGAAAAATGAACACATTTTTATATTTGAAGCCCGATGATACATGTTGCCCATTGAGTTTTATCTTGATATTGACATCATACAGCTGGGAGAATGTGGTAATTATTTGAATTTTGAAAGAAAATAATACATCTTGTTTGTGTGAAGAGGTCTGCGAATGGTGTTGTCAGAGCTGTGCACTTTTGTTGAATAGCACAGGTTAAAATTTTACACTTTAATAGCATTTATAGCTCCTAACTTGGTTGCTGACCCCTGATTTACGCCATAGGTTGCTGACTACTGTTAACTTAGTTTTTATTTATTTATTTATTTGTTTGTTTGTTTGCTTGTTTGTTTTTCTTTAATGGCGCTTTTATTTAAATAATTCGCTGTTGATAAAGTGACCAACAATCCCCATTTCTTTCATGATGTGCAATTCCTACCCAAGAATGCTATTTTAAGGCTAGAAAAAAAAAAATTACCCCCTGTTTTTGATCAGGAATTAATCAATAATTTTATCAGTGCGTGTTCATGCAAATATAATGTAATGTAAATGCTGTACAGTTTTTTTATCCCAATATCTTCTGTTGTATGTGTTTTTCCTTGTACTCAGACTTGGGGGTTATGGTTTATGGTATGTCAGATATTTTGTAATAGCTATGTAAATATTGAATAATAAAAATACATGTCAGGTATTGCCAGTAGTGATCTTTTTGTATAAAAAGGCCTGCTACACATTTGCTACTTTGATATTTAAGTCAAAGAAAATAAGTGTTGGGTAGGTATTAATAGGCTTCTAATAATGCTTAAAGGGGCAATCTGCCATACATTGATCATATCTGCTGGCATGTAAATGGTGTGACATTGCTTTAAAATAAGGCTAATGCAAGAAAAGGTCAATGTTTGACAGAGAGTGGAGATGAAAAGCAACTGGCATTATGGGTAATAACAGTGGCAGAAAGCATTTTATTAACCCAGCACATTCGGGGCATATTTGGGAAATACAGATTTGATCATGTAGGCTACTTGAAGCATCTTATTCTCAGTAACCAGGTTGTTTTTAATGACAGTTTCGCAATTTTCAACAATAATTACAATCAGAACCTTATTGATTAAAAGAGTTTTTAAGGATAAGGGGTTATAAGTATAAATTAATGTGCTGTATAAATGTGAGTGGTCAGAGAGTCTTGTATGAGGGCAGGTGGGGGTTTTGGAGGCTTAGCTATGATTAGATTGTGAGATTCAGCAAGTCACGGAGACAGCTTGTAATTAAGGCCCACCATCTAAAAGTACACACCCACTTCAGTGATGGATTGAAGCTAATATAGTGGAGGCCTTGAAACTAAAATTGCTTTCAGTCACTGATTATTCTCACTGATTATTGACAGCTTTAGGACATTGGGATCAACAATGTGTATTTGAAAATCTTTGATAAATGCAGTAATTGAAAGTCAAAGCTATGACAGAAGGGTATCAATTTTCTAATCAAATATTTTTTGAAGTTCTTTATAAGGAGAAAAGGTCTCTTTTTATTATATTTTGTTGTTTATTAATAGTGTTAGCTAAGGTAAGTATCACATTATTAATATGGGGTCCAAATGGGGTCCAATTCTCCTGAAGCCATATGAACAGACCTACATTTACACTCTGAAAAAGTGAAACGAGTCCATTAAAGTCCATTTAATATTGGTTTAAATAATTTCATGATCTGTTTTTTTAACAGAAAAAATGATGCATTTTTAAAAAAAAATCCATCACAATAAACATTTGCAAAGGTAACATTTTTAATTTTAAGTTGAAGTTTAAGTACTGAAATAACTAATAAACTAAAACTAAATAAAAATGTCTCGGTTACGTATGTAACCCTCGTTCCCTGAGTAGGGAACGGAGATGTTACGTCGGATGACGACGAATGGAGTTTCGCTTAGAAAGCCTCTCACTTTCGAGTATACAAAACGTATACAATCGTCTGTTAGCAAGGCGCCATGCTCTAGAGCCCAAGAGGATGCCACAGTCCGAGTGGAGTGGGCCATCACACCAAGGGGGCATGGTCGACCTTGCTGCTGGTATGCCAAAGCAATGGCGTCCACTATCCAGTGAGATAACCTTTGCTTGGAGAGAGCCTTTCCCTTCAGCTTCCCACCATAACAGACAAGAGCTGGTCTGAGGTCCTGAAACACTGCGTTCTGTCTACATAAGAACGGAGGGTGCGTACTGGAGAGAGTAGTGCCAAGGCTGGGTCTGCCTCCTCCAAGGGCAGCGCTTGCAGGTTCACCACCTGGTCTCAAAAGGGTGTGGTGGGAACCTTGGGCACATATCCAGGCCGGGGTCTCAGGATCACGTGAAGTTAGTCGGCCCGAATTCCAGGCACGCTTCGTCAACTGAAAATGCCTGCAGGTCCCCTACCCTCTTGATGGAGGCCAATGCAACCAGGAGCGCTGTCTTAATTGACAGGAACTTAAGCTCCACTGATTGCAGAGGCACAAAGGGAGCACTCTGCAGGGCAGTTAAAACCACTGAGAGGTCCCAAGAGGGTACGAGGGGAGGACGATGAGGATTCTGTCTCCTCGCTTCCCTCAGGAACCTGATGATCAGGTCGTGCTTTCCCAGAGACTTACCATCAACTGTGTAGCAATGGCGGTAACATAAACTTTCAGGGTGGAGGGAGACAGCCTTCGCTCCAACCCTTCTTGCAGGAAGGAAAGCATGACACTGATCGGCATTTCATGGGTTCTTGATGTTTAGAAGAACACCAGTTGACGGGTTCCACTTCAACGCGTATGCATGTCTCGTGGACGATGCTCTAGCGGAAGTGATGGTAGCCACCACCGCTGGTGGTAGGGTACTCAAACCTGCCTCGTCCCGTCCAGGAGCCACACGTGGAGGTTCCAAAGATCGGGCCATTCTCGAGAGAGAACTCTCGGCTCCGAAGCAAAAACATATCTGCATGTTGCCAGCGTACTTCGTTAAATACCCACGACGTGGGGCGGACTTACGCTATGCAAATTCCGCAGACCCATGGCATTTTCTTGCCATTGGCTCGTTTTGTATACTCGAAGGTGAGAGGCTTTCTAAGCGAAACCCCATTCGTCGTTATCCGACGTAACTCGGAGTGACCACGAAAGGGAACTATATTTACATATATAGAAAATATAACAAAATATTAACAAAAACTATAACAGTATATCAATGATAATAAAATAACACTGTTAAGTAGGTCCGAAGTCCAATATTATGGCAAAACCAAATTATCGTTGACTGTCCGAAATGGAGCCTACCCACACAGAATGAAGCTGTAAATACAGCGAGACATAAAAGTGATAATAGTGTGCAAGTCCACATATCAAGTTCACAGTCAGTGCACAGAGATGTCAATGCACCTCTTGACAATTAAACTACCCCACATGCGTGTCTATGGACACTTTCCACATGATGGTGGTCTGATGAAAGTCTGAGACATATGCTTCCTGTGCTACCACTTGGATTGTCAAGCTGTCCATCTCTGAAGTTGTCTTATCATTGCGATTAAACCTCAGATGAATGCCTCAGAGATTGACAGATCGAGAGGTGGAGAATGGAGGCTTGACTGGAAGATAGTACATTTCTGTACATTAAAGGGAGATGTCAAGTTCAACCAATTTTCCCCAGTCCATATCTCTAGGGACTGACCCTTGGAGGCAACATGCTCTGATCTAATCCTTTAGTAATTCATCCAAACCTTCTCAAACAACCCCCAGTTTTCAAATGATGTGTCAACAGCAGACCTTAATCCTTATAAGCTTCGTGGCAAAGAGAGACCTGAGAATCTCTAGCTCCAGGTAACAACCTGCACAGCATAGTAAGACAGTTTTACACATCTTTGTGAGATTAGTTCTACTTTACCACTAGTAGTGGCTTTACTTAGGAAAGAAAAATCACAAATACAATCTTTTTATTTTATGTTATTGGTTGTGTCTCCAAGTCAGCATTGAGATCAAATGGGCAAATGGCATGGCACCCATTTTTTACATTTATTTAGTAGAATTAACATGTGCTTTTATATAAAATTACTTGAATAGACCTTCTATAAGCATAATTTCTAAGGGGGAAACGTTTTTTTTTAAACAAAATTAGGGGACACAAAGTCAAAATGGGAACAATTTCAACTGCCCTGATATCATAAAGATACAACTTCATTAAATGAGTGACATTTTTGAGGATGAAAACAATTTAAGAAGTTTGGCATAATTTTATTATTATTATTTCCTAGAGAAAAAAAAAAAACTGCCTCACTCCTTAATGATATTTGATAAACATTTGTCTACGAAATCAAAGTAATGAGATGCAACCAATATTCAGGAGAAAAAAAAAGTCTCTTAAGAAATCAGGGGCTGTATTCACAAAATATTTAAGGCTAAAAGTAGCTCCTAACTTGCCGATTTAGGAGAAGCACTTAAACAATAATGGGCATGTCAGTTCTAATTTTATTTCACAACACATTTGCCGCTAAAACCAGCTTTGTGAAAAGTTAGGGGTAGTCAAGAGGACTCTTATGTCACTAAAACAAAATCACAAACAATCCTAAAATGGCTGCTGCTGGCAATCCACCCAAAGACACTGTACACCATTGAGGCAATAGGCGATAGAGCCTTGGGTCCTGAGCTTTTCCCCTTATAAATGCAATAAATATTTTGATATATAGATTTTAATTTGCGATGACATAACATAAAGGTACATTTATGAGCAGGCATGCATTGAAGGATGGAGAATAAAACATAATCGCGTCAAGTTGAAAAGAATGTCCTATCATCAGCGCTGATAGCCTTGTGGGCAGCTCGGGTGACCCAAGTTTGAGGTTTGAGTTCCGGCTTGTGAACCTCCTGTCCCCCCTTTCTCTCTCCCACTTTGCTTCCTGTCTACTCACTGTCCTATCATAATAAAAAGGCAAAAATTACAAAAATAAATCTTAATAAATAAATAAATAAATAATCCCCTATTACCTGTGGAAGTTGTTTCACGATTCCACACTTATTCATTAAGCAGACGCTTTTATCTAAATGAGAACAATAGAAGCAGTTAAACTAACAATAGGAAAACAATATGCAAGTGCTATGATCCTTCCCAGTTAAATCTAACGCAGTACCTGTTTTTTTTGTGTGTTTTTTTTTCAAGAAACGGCTGAAGACGCATCTTTTTCGGCAACACTTGATCTATACATGATACGTTAATTATGTTAATTACCAGAGATGGTGGTCATATGACTTGACTCGAGTCAGACTTAAGTCGCAAATTTTAGGACTTGAGACTTGCTTGACAAATATTAATAAAAAACTTGACTTGACTTTGACTTGATATTCATGACTTGAGACTTGACTCGGACTTGAGGTAAATGACTTGAAATAACTTGTCTTTTTAAAAATAAATATCTGGAACCCTATTAGAAGAAAATAAACAAAACCCTAGGAATTTATTTGAAACAGTGGCTAAACTAACGAAATATAAAGCTTCAAGCCCAGAAGTTTCCAAGCAGCACAGCAGTAATGCCTTTATGAACTTCTTCACTTATAAGATTGATAACATCAGAGAGAAAATAATAACTATGCAACTGTCTACTACAGTATCGCATCAGGCAGTGCATTGTAGTCTCCATAAGAAAAAAGTTGATTTATTCATTGCTATAGAAGAGGAAGAATTTGCTAAACTCTTTAAATCATCTAAATTGACAACATGTATGTTAGACCTTATACCGACTAAGCTACTGAAAGAGATGCTTCCAGAGGTCATAGATCCTCTTCTTAATATCATAATTCATCTTTGTCATTAGGATACGTACCAAAAACTTTTAAGCTGGCTATGATTAAACCGCTTGTTAAAAAAACGCAACTTGATCGTACAGAATTAGTCAATTACAGGCCGATCTCGAATCTACCTTTTCTGTCAAAGATACTAGAAAAGGCGGTATCCTCACAACTATGTTCCTTTTTAAAAGAAAAAAATGAAATCTGCGAGGATTTTCAGTCAGGATTTAGACCGTACCATAGTACTGAGACAGCTCTCATTAGAGTTACAAATGATTTGCTCTTATCATCCGATCGTGGTTGTATCTCTCTATTAGTGTTACTCGATCTCAGTGCTGCATTTGATTCTATTGACCACAACTCGAAAATTATGTTGGCAGTAGTGGAATTGCATTAGCATGGTTTAAATCATACTTATCCGACCGTTAGAGTGTGTTTGGCTTGTGGCTTGGCTTGGAGTGAAGTGAATACTTGGCTTCGAAGCGAAAAGATATCTGCATGTTGCCAGCATACTTCGTTATAACCCACGAAGTGGGCCGGAGTTACGCTATGCAAATTCCGCAGACCCATGGCATTTCATTGCCATTTGCTCGTTTAATATACTCAAAGGTGATAGGCTTTCTAAGCGAAACCCCTTTCGTCGTCACTGACGTAACTCGTAGTGACCACGAAAGGGAACACTCTTACACCCAACACATGGCTGCTGATATACAAAGTGCAAAGAAAAGAAACAAATATACACATGGGGTGCAAGGAATGTCTACTTGCTTTTTGTTTTCTTCTTTTTGGCAAGGGTGGAGGGTAGGGCTTCTCTGCTGGATTGTGTGGCTCCTGTGCCTGCGGCTGACGCTTAGGGTGCAAGGGGAAAAGATTAAGTCAAGTCATCCTCATTTATATAGCGCTTTTAACAATGTAGATTGTTTTAAAGCAGCTTTACAGAGATAAACGTATAATTTATGGTAACAGAGATTGTTTTAGCTTTATAGCAGTTCTTTAATAAAGTTATTTTTCAGCTAAAGTTAGTTTGATTGATTCGCTTCCGTCGCAACGATCATTTGTTATTAAATTAGGGGCCACTAAGATGACACCATTCTCTCTACACAGACTTTAAACGCGAACCTGTGAGAAACGCTGACTGCGTTCACATGCGCATTAAGAATTGGTTCTATAGTTATGTGAGTTTGAATATATGTGTGCAGGTTTGTAATTCCCTACAAACCAAGCCTAAACAAAGTACTGGTCTTTCCTTATACATTTTTATACAGAATTAGTGGATAAAAGCGGATGACAAATAAGTTATAACCATAATTAAGCTAAACTATACCTGTTTAATCTCCATACAGTATATATTCTCTGGCGCTGTGGGCATTATTGTCCGACTCCGAGTCAAAATGAACACGCTACTGAGAGTTTCTGTTTTGATATTATCAGATGAGATTGTCCTGACTGAAGCGCGAGCTCGTGAGGCTCCGCCCCCTGGGCCGGCAGCAGCAGTTAATTTGCATTTAAAGGGATACACACTAAAACAGCGCGTTTTTCTGAGCCCCAAAAAATGACAATTTAAACATGCTGTAAAAAAATATCTGTTGGGTATTTTGAGCTAAAACTTCACATACATACTCTGGGGACATCAGAGACTTATTTTACATCTTGTGAAATGGGTCATAATAGGTGCCCTTTAAGCAATATAAACATTTCTGCAGTAGGCTATTTAATTTATCACAACTTCATAATCAGTATTAAGATGAAAGATCTATAAAAGTAGGCCATTCTTTTCTTCTGGACCAGACAATACAGAATTCTAAGACAGAGTCCTGGTGTTGTTTACCCATAGCGACGGTTGCTATGTGTCGCTGGTTGAAATGGATGAGAGACACACCCAAGTTAAAAAAAAAAAGCAAAGTAGTAGGCTCACTATTAGCCATTGTAAATTGAACATATTGGGTGGTTGCCCTGCACGCTTAATAAACAAAGTCCAGTTGGTCCTTAACTTTGGAACAGTCTTCCTGACATTGTCTGGGAAGCAGACACACTCTGTCAGTTTAAATCTAGATCTCTTTAACTTGGCATTCATATAGAACATTACATTTCTATTACTCAAATCAGTTAATTGATTATTAGGCTGCATAGATTAGGTCAGCCGGAATCGGGGACACTTCTCATAACACCTGATGTACTCGTTACATCATAAGAAGAAAAGCATCTACGCTAATGTTAGTCTTTCCGTTTATTCCGAGGTTTACTGAAGTCAGCCGGATCCAGGCCATATCCAGATCAGATAGTGGACCTGCGCCTGGACCCATCCATGACGCATCCCTGAAGTGCCAGCCTCATCAGCCCTGTGAAGGCCTCATCGACACGACAGCCATCAGCACTGATCCTCAACAAATTCCGACTTCCAACCAGATGGAACTGGATAATATTCTGAATGTTCTGATCAAACTAACTTCTGACCTGTATTGCTGCCTGAATCATAATCATACACTGTTCACTCATTGGCCAGAGGAGAACTGAGCGACTGACTCTGGGTTCTCCCAAGGTTTATTTCTCCATTCTGTCACTGATGGAGTTTTGGTTCCTTGCCACTGTTGCCTTGGCTTTTGGCTATAAATTTATATAGCGCTTTTTACAATACAGATTGTATCAAAGCAGCTTTACAGTGATAACATGAAAATAATGCAACAGAGTTTGTTTCTACAAGAAAATTGCGTCATTGTCCACCTGAAGTAAGGCAGATCAATAATATTGTTGAATATTAAATGTCCTCAACTAAGCAAGGCAACAAGAGGTGAAGGAAGAAGAGGAGGAGGAGGAGGAGGAGAAAGGTGAAGGGCAAGGAGACAAGTCTCGGATGAAATTCGTGCCACTCTAGTTGCCCATGTCTTTGTCCATGGTATGACTATGAGGGAGGCTGGGCTACGAGTAAGGCCAAACTTAAGTCGCTTCACCGTCACCTCATCATAAGAACCTTTCGGGAGAAAAACAGGTAGATGTACTTCAGATGGCTCTCTACTGTAACTTTTGAGAGCTGTACTATGTGCTGTAGCTGTTGCCCTATACTACTGTTATAAAAAGAAATGCATCAAATTGCCTAACATACAGATAGAGTTTTCTGAATTCTTCCATTTTGTAAAAAGGATGTGTTACAGTTACAGTAATCAGCAGGACACAGAGACGATGAAATGGACGAAGCCTGCCTAGATATTTCAGTTGATGCGTGCCAGCGGGGATCAGGCACACTAGAGGCATGTGGTATGGATAAGATATCTGCTGAACTCTTGTTAGTGCCAATTATTAAAGACAAAGCTGGCTAAATAAATAGCATGGATACTTACCGGCCTATTGTACTGGCCAGCGTTCTATCCAAGGAGAGGACCTCACTGAACAAGTTGGAACAGTTTGTCCTAACCATTGACCATTTTGGTTTTAAAGCTAAACATGGCACAGATATGTGTACTTTTGCTTAAAGGAGATTCTAGATTTGTATAACAGGCATAATTCCACAATTTGTATGTGTTTTATTGATGCCTCTAAATGGTGCCTTTGATGGTGTAAATCATGAAAAAAACCTTTATAAGTAACACAACAGAGGAGTTCCCAAATTTCTAGTGAGAATTCTGGCTTGTTGGTATGCTCATCATCAGTCAATGCATGTGAACTGGGGTAACTGTGTCTGCTCCAGTCAGAGTATGCGCTGGAGTTAGACAGGGAAAGCCTTTTGTCCCCCTTTCTTTTTAATGTATAAATACTATGAAGTGTAAAGATATCTTGTTTTAAATGGCATTAAAAATAATTAAGAAATTTACATCAATGAGTTCCATCAATTAATTGAATGAAATGCAATTATCAGTAATTATCAGTATTATTAAAATTAACAAGACACTAAACTTGTTCTCAAACAGTTTTAATACATTTGCTATCACAGTGAAGGAGAAAATACATAATGCAAAGTGTATATAGTATTTGATTAATTGATCACTTGATTCCCCACATCCATTTTATTTTACATTTAGCGTGAAAAGGTGGGCGTGGCTTTAGAGCGCACGTGCGCGTCAATCAAATAGCGGGAAGGAGACAATTGGCACACTCACTGGCACATGCACCTGTCAGGTAAGTTGAGTCGGTTAAATTAATAAAATACTTTTATTATCACAATGATGATGATCTTAGATATGCAGAAGATGCTATTATTTTGTTACATTTATAGCTAGATGATCGGTTGCATGAACTTGCAATATTGCTGAAGTAGAGCAGCAGTTACAATAGCAAACAAATGAGGAAAACAGAGGAATAAAGGGAAAAATACATTGATAGAAGTCTTAACACTTACTGTTTCTTAGTATCCTCTAGTTCGCTCTTTCAATATTGAAAAACTGATTTTCATTAGACTCTGTTCTTGACATTCTCCCCATGTAAATTGGCTAGCAAGATAGCATTAGCACGTGCATTTTCCCCTCCAGTTTTCCATTTCATAAAAGAAAAGAAATGTTTTATTGAACATCTATAACAGAAAATACATACAGTTACGACTCAAAACAGAATTAAACAACAATAATAGAATTATAAACAGTTGACAGAAAGCCAGTAAAATAAACAGTCACAAAAACCAAAAACATTGAGCCAGGGGTAGGGGATGAGCGCGGGCCACAACGTAATGGGGCTTGTTGTAACACACTTGTTTTAAATACTTTAAGTACACACATGCTAGCATGACGAAATTTGGTGTATTTACTAGTTGTCATATAAAGACTAGATAGAGAAAAAATTGGGCGAAAATTTTATTTAATTTTTTGGAAGATATCCATAGACATTTATTAAACCATAGCAAAAGTAAATTTCTTATTTAAGTTAATTTATCTTACTAAAGTTTATTTAAAATAAGACAAATCTGATTTTATTTTAATCTCCAATATGTTATTTAACAGTTGAGATAGTTCTTTAATGCTTGGCTAACTAGCAGAATACACTAGCCGGGTTTAAATCCCAGTTGTGCAGGCGGGCATGTTGTAACACTGCGTTACAATGTGCCCCTATTAGAAATATGCTATTATATTCTATACTTTTATTCATTCATTTTATTAAATGACTAATTATTTATTTGTTTTGAACTATGTTGTATAGCTGTGTTTTCCTGTGTTCGTAGTCAAAACTCAAAAATGAGTTTAATTATTAAAAAAATCCATTATTTTATATGAAAAAGTTAATAATTGTATTTTATTTAGAAAATATTTTAGTTTGTCTTGTATATATATCTTTTTTATTCGATCAGATAACATTTTAAGCTGTCATATTACAATGAGCCCCTCACATATTACAATGTACGTATGTCTATGGGGCATGTTGTCACATTTCACTTCCATTCTGTTGGGGTATGTCAAGAAAAAAGTATATACTGTATTAATAAAACAAAACCACATAATTGAACTAGACATGTGGGAAATGAATGTGGGAAAAAATAAATACTCTGAACCATAAGTAGATTTACACAAACTAAGAAAGTCAAAAAGCTTACTTTGTGCCCCGCTCTCCCCTAACATATAATTTAAAATAAGTTAAATTCAAGCAAGAGAGAGACAGACATGCCTTGAGTCCCTTTTATTTTTGTTTGTTTTGTTTCCATTATAAAAAAAAAAGCATAAATATTATACTTTTTACTCAAAGTAACAAACTTTAAAGCTTTGACGTTACAGGAAAAAGCGATAGTACCCAAATAACATCAGGTCTTTGCGAAAAATAATAAAGCGATATTCCAATGCACCCAGAATTTTTTTTATTTTTTTTATTTTTTTTTTGCTTGCTGGTTTCCCCTCAGATCAGTTCAGTAAATCCCACTTATTTGTATTGCATATATTGTTTATTGCAGCTAGGAAGATAATCAGTGTGAACTGGATGAAGGTGTGTGAACACACTGTGACAGAATGGACACATAGACTGAAACAGATGTACATGTTTGAAAAGATGACAGCAGACTTGCAGTTAAAATCGGACATGTTTCGACAGAAGTGGGCGTTAATTGAAAATTTGCTTGATACATTTATTTAATATATGTTAATGTTTGAACAATGCAGATAATGTACTGGTATGTGGTGTATTCTCTGAAGTGCTGTCAAGGATTTGTGTATTTATTTTAACTTTATTAAGTTGGCTTGAGAAAGCCAACTTACTGAAATCCTATTTAAACTTATTAGTGGTGCTTTTCAAAGCAACACTATATTGTTATTGCTCATACTTATTCCACACAAAGTTTGGCGCGTAACTTGCCCCGTACCGTTTGTCTCAGACCCCTGAGTGAGGCGTCAAATCAACCGGCTCATTGAGGAGAGGTGTGCTATGACTTTTCTAAGCGATCGGGTGTACGATGTTCGCACAGCGAACGAAAAAGCGTCCAAAAAAGTCCCATTGACTTAACATTGGGCATTCTAAAAATATTTAAATCCAAACCGACATTTTCACACACACAGACTCCAAAAGGGCCTGACACCCCTGCGTCTCTCCCTCTCTCTCTCCCTCAGAGGATTTATATTATCAAGCAACCAATAGAAATGGCCTAAAATCTTCATAGCCACGCCCTAGCAACCAGTTACAGCACCATAGCAACCACTAAGAGCTCCCTAGCAACCACCCTAAACCAATAAATAATTTGTAAAACATTTTTTAAAGCAATATCACACTCGTAGCCTTGCGATATCGCTCCATGCTTGTGCCTATTCGGGCCATAGGCCGTACTGAAGGCACTCGTTATTAAAGATTTTAAGAACTCTATAAAAACTCCATAGAAACCATCTTTGACAACTACCAACCACCTAGTAACACCATAGCAACTAACAAAAATACCTTAGCAACCACCCTGAACACCCTAGCAACGTCTAGAAACGCTCTAGTAACCACCAAAAATACCCTAGCAACCACCCAGAACACCCTAGCAACTGCCTAGCAACCACCTAGCAACTGCCTAGCAACCACCCAGAATACCATAGCAACTGCCTAGCAACGCCCTAGCATCCACCCAGAATACCATAGCAACTGCCTAGCAACACCATAGCAACCACCGGCTGTTCGTCCGACTGTTTGTACTGTACTGCATTTTATTTTATTTTTCTAAACTGTTTTAATTATTCTTATTTCTTTTTATTATTTTAATTTCTTCTATGTAAAGCACTTTGAATTGCCATTGTGTATGAAATGTGCTATATAAATAAACTTGCCGTGCCTTGCCTTGCCACAACTTTGTGCACTGCAGGTGGGTTTAAGTCACAGACGGTGAGTGATGGGGATTCTGGGATTGTGGCTGCGGACACTGGCGGAACAGTGTGATGTTGTGCAGCATTTGTTGGCACCTGAGACTGTTTGAGTGTGAAATCAGTTTGGGGCGGATCCACCGGAGCAGGTAAAGTGTCGTCAGCTTCAACAAGGTCTCATGAATGTGAACTAACATGCCCTTCAAAACATCCTCAAAACTTTCTCCACTATGGCTTGCCAATGCTTCCAGCTATTTGAGATAAGTTTGGGTTGTGGTTTTTCCCAGCTTCTAAACATAAATATCTGACAGGGCTGTTACATGAAGGAGACGTCAGGATTGTTTTGTGCTTGTTGGACATAGGGAAGCATTGTCCGGAGGGTTCGCACTGCTAGCCCCGAGCTAAATTCAACTACAAGAGACTGTAGACAATGATACTGTAGAAGCAAAACAAACAAAATAAATAAAATAAGGTATAAATCAAGTTTAAATTGGACTTTTAACCAAATAAAATAACCAAATAAATTTGAACTGTATATGACTCAAATGTTCAGTTCTAGGTTTGATTCCCCCCTTTCTTTTTTTTTATATGATGACCTTATGTCAGTATTATTAAGTTGGCTTGAGAAAGCCAACTTACTGAAATCCTATTTAAACTTTTTCTTCTTCTTCTTCTTCTTCTTCTTCTTCTTCTTCTTCTTCTTTTTCTGACCGGAAATTTTTAGACACTAACTCCTCCTAGACCGTTCAAGCTACATGCTCCAAACTCGGGTCAAACCTTCATACTGTTCTGACTTAGTGTGCTATATCTTTTCAGACTGGTTTGAGTTACGGTTTCTTAAAAAAATTATATTAAAAATCATAAAAATCCCATAGACTTTCATTGACCAAAAGTTCATGTCTGTTTGAACTATGTTTAATGTAAACTGCTAGAAGCCATTGATACTCAATTAAGCTTTAAGCTATCTATGTTCTTTCCAACTAATAACTAATCTATCTATCTATCTATCTATCTATCTATCTATCTATCTATCTATCTATCTATCTATCTATCTATCTTCAAACCTTATCTATCTATCTATCTATCTATCTCAAACTCTCTGGTCCGGCTTTCTCAAGCCAACTTAAAGTTTGTCTCAACAAACTTTTTTTTCTAGTTCTTCTTCTTCTTCTTCTTCTTATTCTTCTTCTTCTTATTCTTCTTCTTATTATTCTTATTCTTATTATTCTTATTTTATTTTTTCTGACCGCAAATTTTTAGACACTAACTCCTCCTAGACCGTTCAAGCTACATACTCCAAACTCGGATCAGACCTTCATACTGTTCTGACTTGAGTTGCTATATCTTTTCAGACTGGTTTGAGTTATGGTTTTCTTAAAAAATTATATTAAAAATCATAAAAATCCCATAGACTTTCATTGACCAAAAGTCCATGTCTGAACTATGTTTAATGTAAACTGCTAGAAATTAAGCTATCTATGTTCCTTATAACTTATCTATCTATCTATTTATCTATCTATCTATCTACAAACCCTATCTATCTATCTTTCTTTCTTTCTTACTAATCTATCTTTCTAACTAATCTATTTATCATTCTATCTAATCTATCTTTCTTTCTAACTAATCCATCTTTCATTCTAACTAATCCATCTTTCTTTTTAACTAACTAATCCATCTTTCTTTCTTTCTAACTAATCCATCTTTTTTCTTTCTAACTAATATATATTAGTATATTATATACTAATATATTTCTTTCTTTCTAACTAATCTATCTTTCTTTCTATCTAATCTTTCTTTCTAACTAATCCATCTTTCTCTTTCTTTCTTTCTTTCTTTCTTTCTTTCTTTTTCTTTCTAACCAATCCATCTTTCTTTCTTTCTAACTAATCTATCTATTTATCCTTCTATCTAATCTATCTTTCTTTCTAACTAATCTTTCTTTCTTTCTAACTAATCTTTCTTTCTTTCTAACTAATCTATCTATTTATCCTTCTATCTAATCTATCTTTCTTTCTAACTAATCTTTCTTTCTTTCTTTCTAACTAATCCATCTTTCTTTCTTTTTTCTTTCT
>FLSR01000045.1:156250-176677 GCA_900092035.1 Leuciscus waleckii
AGCCAATTCTGGCTCCATAGCTGTTTACTCAATTAGGCTATATCAAATGAATTATCAGGATGGCAGCTGTCCTCTCGCACCGTTGAGGAGCGGTAATCAGAAACACCTGGTTGCGCAATTAGGAAATCCTATGAAGGCTACATGGTGCGTCCTTTGGAGGACGCAAAGGCTGCATCCTTGAAGTCTTCAGTCCTTCGAAGGATGCAGCCTTCACATTGGGACACAGCTCATGTTAGCATCTGTTAGATTTAATAGTAGGGGGGAAATGGTTAACTTGTATGGCTATTTTCGGGTTTAAAATCTTCATCGTGTCCAGGTCACAGCGCATCGTAGTACTTTGATGACTCATCGGTGTCTCATAATTTTTATGAGACTAGTTTTCTTATCCAATGAGAAGACACTTGCTCTTAATTATTCATGACACCACGTGGATCTTTCCAATGACAGACATGTCAAACTGTGATATTGCGTAGTAGACGAGAGAGGCAATCATGGGTGTTTGTTTTTGTGGTGCAAAAGTTCCAGTGCGTTGCATATCTTTCCCCGCGATGCTGCCAGGGCTAGACTCGCTGCGGGCGGTTGGTTGGCCATCAACCACGGACACATCTAACTATGTGTGTGTAGCAAGCATTTTCTCGAGAGAGCTTTGAGAACTGGAGAATGGTGGACTTCGGCCTTGTTCACCAATGCAGGTTGCGACTTGCGAGTGATGTTTCATGACCCTTTAATTTCCTATTATCACTGTAAAGCTGCTTTGAAACAATCTGTATTGTAAAAAGCGCTATATAAATGAAGGTGACTTGACTTGACTGCATGTTGATGGGATTTGATACGTTCATCAAACAGTTGTCCATGTATCAAACATGCTTGCATGTAATATGAACATAAAGCATGTAACATGTAACATGAAACTCGGTACACATATAGATCTCATCGGGCCGAACAACTTCGTTGCTCTCAATTTTAAAACTTGCCTCTCATCTTTGGACCCTGCATTCCTGAACACATTTCTTTCCTATGAAACTTATGTCACAAACATAACAAAACAATTCTCATTTGTAAGTTAATTTGAACTCTCCCGCCATCTATAGCTTTAAAATAAATCACAAGTATTTGCTAGGTCACATGACCATAAATTATAAAATTACTTCCTTGAAGTGACTTTGGCATGTACCCCTCACTTACGGCCTTGTGGTAGGGCCCTTCGTGAAGGGATCCAGTTGTTCACTTTCATTTGGAACACCCCTACAAAAAGCGTTCCCTTCCCGAAGTGCCCTTCAAGGGTGCAAAAATTGCGTTTGGAATTTGCCCCAAATCTTTCTACTTAACCATCGGCCTTGTGCATCCACCATGTTTTTAGTTTTTTAACGCTTTTTATTAATGTTGTAGTTCTAATCAATCCTCATCCATCCAATGTGCAGTGGGTTGTTGGCAATGTTAGCCGTTTGAGTGTGCAAAGATCTGCTTTTCAAATTCTAACTGGAAACCATCTGGGTATCTTTGGAATACTAATTTCAACATATTACGATTTGGGACAAACTAATACTATTTAGGATAGATAGTATGCAAATTGGGACGCAGCATAAGATTTTGAATTCATATATGTTTTCACAATTTTGTGTACATAGGTGAATGTAAATCATTCAAAGAGATATATATGCGATGCCTCAGAGACAACCGTTTTGACAACTCGTGCTGTCGGATAGAGGCAAAGGAGTATCTGGAGTGCAGGATGGACAGGTGAGTTTTTCCTGACATGATTTAACCTGAACTTGAAAATTTCAGGTCAAATACATTAGGAACTAACTGTAAAAATTGTATTTACTTTACAGTCAGTTAATGGCAAAAGAACCCCTTGAAAAACTTGGCTTTAAGGACTTGGAGGATTCGACGAAAGAAAATTAAACAAAATATAATTTGGGCTGAGGTTCACATTTTGTTGATTCGTTTTATTTTATGTCTCTCTCCATATCACTTGGAAATCTGGTATATGCTTTGTGCATGTTAACAAGCATCTGTAAAAAAAAAAAAAAAAATGCTACTTGTCAGACACCAAAAGATTTGGTTTTGTAGAATGATCTGTTAAAAAGGTTTTAATCATTTGAAGTTTGTTCTTATTACTGGAGCTTTACATATTTATCTGGAATAAAGAGTCTGCTTAGTTTTCATTACTGCTATGAACAGCCTTGATCATATATAATACATCTTATGTAAATAATAGACTTCATTGAAATCTTGTCAACTTTGCATTTAAAAGAATTCACTTTTTTGGTTTAAATAAATGTAGTCTGAACAACACATGTGAAATGTAGCACAAATATTTACAACACAAAAATATGCAAATATATGAATGTTTGAGGGTCAATGCATGACATGCATATTTTTGTGTCCAGGTGCATTATTTCCTTTAAAGTAATTTGTAAATTCATGACATGTATTACTTTATAAGACCTAGTTTGTTTGAATACGTTTTCAGTACTTTCAAATAATAAATATTATTTTATGTTTTGGTATCTTAAATCCCCAAAATGTCAGGTGGTGCAACTGTCGGGACAAATGAACAGACTAAGAAAACTCCTAACTATAAAATGGTGTTTTTATAATAAGAAAATCTAAATAAAATACTATGCCATCATTTTATGTTTGAAACCTTTCATCTAAACAAATGTATAAATATCAGTAGTTTTAAAACTGTTCAGATAATTGATTTGTAATCTTCCATGTGAGCCACACAAATCTGTAAACACCCCCATCACCTTCATAAACAAGGAATCAAGCTTCATCATTCCTCTGCTTTTCATCAAGTTTGGAAAATAAATCTTGCTGTAAGCCTTGAGTTTACCCAAAGTCCTTTTAGGCAAGTCGTGCCACTCGGCCGCCATCTTGGCAACGCCTCCGGGCAGCTATTTCCAGGCGGGTAATCCATCGACCGGAAGTTGAAGCCGGCCGCGTGCCGCCATCTTGTAGCAGAACTTCACTTTCGTTAGCATTCCATTGACTCCCATTCATTTTGGCGTCACTTTGACAGCGAATTACTTTACATCTGAGGCGTTTAAAGACTCCATTTGTCCATTATTTATTTCTAAAGAAACACGACAATGTATAAAGGGCTCCATTACCTTCCATGTTACATTATGGCCCCGTAGAAACAGTTTTCGTAAAAATAGGCTAACGATTGCGTCATAACCACTCAACTCTCTGTCGCACAGTAGAGAAATTACCGTACAGACAGGAGGAGAAGCTCGCAGGCAATCGGGGGGACGTCAAGGGAGAAGCCCATAGATATAGAGTCCATAAAAGCAACGGGACAAAATATTTCAACAACGTTTTTGGGGAATTTAAAATAATTCGGTATGTGGCAAGTGAATACATATTAAGTAACATTTATCCACGAACTTTAATAATTTATCTACTTCATTAAATAATGAGTATGGGTAACGGCGGTATATTGACGGGGGATGGAGAAATTATCAGGAAATTATACAGGCAATGTAAGAAAAGAAAACAATCTCAATGTCAATCGCGGTTAACGTTCCTTTATTTATTTACAGATCTATGCTTGAAGATGAATGTGATCCCTTTCATCCTGGTCGGAAGCCATCTACAAAATGTCATAGCCTACATAACGTGAAATAAAGAAAAACGTTTTTTGTTCAAGTGTTTTTGACCATGATTTATTATCCAAAACTGCATGATTTAACACCTAGCTCACAATTATTTATATATTTGAATATTAGCCTATGGGCAATTTTTTTTAAGTGAAGAGATGAAATCATGTAGAACAATAAGCAATTTTAAGAGACTATAAATGAATAGCCTATATTGAATGGATACGAAAATGACTCGAGGGGATATTGTATACTGACAGTATGGTTCCTGGGCTTATGTATGTCTGTTTTGGATGGGTTACTATTCGGTTTGATGTAGATAGAAGGAAACGAAGAAGGACGTTTTTTTTTATTTTTTTTATGTGTGCGTTTATGCATGTATGTGTGCATGTGCTATTTGAATCACTTTTAATAATTTTGGATGATTGTACATGTTCTTTATTATCTGTTATTTTATATATATATATATGTATGTGTGTGTGTGTTCAAAATAACTATTGGGTATGAATTCATATCATAAGTTCTTGAACATCATTTTACATAACTTCTTAATAGTATGCATTAACTTAATATGGCGTACTGGCATTACATTTTAAAATAAATACTATACAAAATAATTAATCAGAATACTTACTCCTGCTCACTCACGCCAAAGAACTCTTTGCTCAAGCTCGCCGTCTCTGCAAGATTAACGTTGGCAGTTTGCACGCACAGCTACTAGAAGATTTACATCTGTCAGACAGGTTGCTCACGTCATCAATTTTAGTTTGAGTCGGTTTGAGTCTGCGTGTCAGGAACGGAAGTGCTAAAAAATCGCTAAAAATGGGCTTCACTTGTCTCACTGAGTTCCAATGAGTGCCTCTGTCCACTTCTTATACTGTCTATGGCTATTTCGGACTAACAAGACCAGGCTCCTAAATGAATGGGCAGAGAGTCAGAACTGCACTTTCACTGGTCACCGGGACATAAAAACTGCATGTATAGAAACAGCAGTAAAATATGATAAAAATCGCTGAAAAAGTTTGATGACTTTGCCCCAAAATAAGGTTTAAAACGCCTTTTTCCCCACAGGTTATACTTTTACTACGCATGCGCAAGAGTTCACGACACCAACTTCATTTACGTCTCTATCCAGAATGCCGGTGTTGTGCCAAGCACTTAAACAAATGCTCAGTGTCATTTGTTTTATCAGAGAGAGAGAGAGAGAGAGAGAGAGAGAGAGAGAGAGAGAGAGAGAGAGAGAGAGAGAGAGCGCGCGACCGGGGCTCTCTCTCTCTCTCTCTGCTTGTTCTTTCAGTTAAATATGCGCCCTGTCCGTGTCACAAGCGCAGCAGTTCATCTACATTACTCACCGATCAAATAAGACATATTTTGTGTCTTTTACTTAGAATGTAAGGTAACATATTTGTGGTCGATATAAAATGCTTTAACTACCTTGGTAGTCCGGTGCCTTCGCGTTGTTATCACCCTCTTCCATGTGGATTCCATCTGATCTTACACACCACAACTCGCTGTCGCCAAATCGTCTCCGCTGTCGCAAAACCTCAACTGTGCGCATGCGTCAGTGGAATCAGACGATTGGCTCACGGACTTAACGGACACGCGCACGCGGCAGCCATTGTAAGTCCACAAGACCGAAAGTGCACATGAAGTGTGCCATTTGGGACAGGGCCCATAGTTGTATTGAGGATTGAGGAAGTGGCATATGTCTCTTATATAAATGGTTTACCTCAGAAGAAGAGGGGTTTTTTTGCGCGGCTTGATCCAGCGGAGGATATCATCAGTAAGTAATTTATTCAAGTTAACGTGCTATTGTTACATAAACTTTTACACATTTTACTAGTTGAACTATAGGGAATGTGAGGTACGTCACACAGTTTGCATTATGGGACATGGTCGATCTCTGTTTACGTTTTCGCCAGCCGTTGCTATGACATTTAATTGTGGGTGTGTTTGGCTAAAAGGAGGTAAAATTGAAGAAGAACAGAAGAAATGTTGAAGTTGAAAGAAAAAGAGAAGAAGGGACCCTACCGGGAGAAACTAAATGCCACTGCCAAAAAACGTTATTTGGACAAACTGTCCGCGATAAACAACGTTGATCGATTGCTCTTGTCTGTCTCGCTGCCTGCTGTGAGTTTGTTTGCTTCGGTGCTGTAAGCTCCGTCTTAGCCTCGTATTTCTTTCTGTTTTGAACCATCATTTACTATCATTTCTAGTTTGTTTATACTATTAAATACAGCTTACTCAACATCTCAGATTAACCTGACATCGCTAGCTTCCGTTATTATTAGCCCAACACGCTAGTAATTCGCTAGCCAGTAAACGCGCCACCCGTGCACTCATTTTTTATTTTTATTTTTTTTATCTCGCGCGCCCGCGCCTTTGAGTTCATAAAAAGCTCAGGTGAGTAAGAATCAGTCAACAAACTCAGTGAGTAATGTCTTGTCCTGTTATTGTCACCTGCACTTCATGTCACATGTTTAGCATATCCTTCTCTGTCGGCAATATAGGATTTATATGTAATAAATGCAAGGAGACAGTCAGGCTGACGGAGAAGATTTCAGAACTAGAGACACGCATCCAAACTTTAATTGAGCTTTAGATACTATTTTGGATGCGCCTAGCATAGTGAACTCTTTACATGATTCGGTTCCGGCTGAATTAGTGCCTGCGCAGCAAGGCAAATGGGTGACAGTGAGGGATCGCTCTAGTCACGGATCAAAAAAACACTCTTCCGTTCCGATTACCATAACAAATCGATTTGCCCCGCTCAGTGAAACACCCACTGAGAATTCTGTTGATTGTGCCCTAGTAATTGGTGATTCGATCACACGGAACGTGAAAATAAAGACACCAGCCACCATAGTCACATGTTTGCCGGGACCAGAGTGCCTGACATCAAGCAAATTTAAAAGTGCTGGCTAATGCTAATCGTAAATTCTCTAAGATCATTATTCACGTCGGCACGAATGATGTTCGACTCCGCCAGTCGGAGATCACTAAAATTAATATTAAAGAGGTATGTGAACTCGCAAGTACGATGTCAAGCACTGTAATTTGCTCTGGCCCCCTTCCTGTTCGCAGGAGTGATGAGATACTTAGTCGATTGTCCTCACTCAATGGCTGGTTCTCTAAGTGGTGTCCGCAAAATAATATAGAATTCATAGACAATTGGAAGTTTTTGGGGCAGACCTGACACCTGACCTGTTGAAAAAAGATGGTATTCATCCCACCTGGGATGGTGCTGCTCTTCTCTCTAGTAATTTGGCTCATAGTCTTAGAGATAAAAAATGACAAATTGGGCACCAGGTCAGGAAGCAGACAGACTGGCTTAACCGACCGTCTGCTAGCGGCCTCGCATCACCAAGGTCAGATAAATCCCATCACATAGAGCCTCTTTCACCTAGATATAATCATATAGAGACTCTGTCTGTTCCCCGAATTTGGAAATCCAAAAAAAAAACGTCCAAACCCATCTAAGGTTAAAAATTGTATTGATGTTCAACAAATAAAAAAACAGATATAATACAGATGAGCAAATGCTAAAGCTTGGGTTGCTGAACATTCAATCCCTTACTCCAAAAGCACTCATTGTTAATGATATGATTTCAGATAATAACCTAGATGTGCTGTGTTTGACAGAAACCTGGCTAAAACCAAACGATTACATTACTATAAAGGACAAGTTCGGTATTTTACACTTGAAACCCTGTTTACAGATCGTGTAAATTCCCACGTACCTACCCCGAAGTAACAAAATAAAACTAGAATGCATTTCCGGAGGAACTGCGAAGTGTGCTTGCTCGGGTGCAGTTCACTAACGTTAGCAGGTAGTGGATAAGGGTGTGTTGAAGTTGCTAGATCTGAGAATTCAACAATAGTACTTTTTTCAAGATTGGGCAAAAAGGTCAACAGTTTTGTGCATTAAGAGTCATGTCTTCAATATAGACAAGTGCCAATGGCATGGTTTATGTGGGTTGGCTGTTGGTTTTGAAATATTTGGTTATGAATATACAGGAGAGAGTGGGAGTGTTTTGGGTGATGAAACAGTATTGAAAAGAAGTTGATAGTCTTCATTTATTGTATCCAATAAGGCAATAAAAAACTCACCCAGATCTAGACGAAATGTTGTCATCAGTACATTTTTTAAGTTCCTTACGTAAAGGTTTAATCTTACACAGAGAGAGATACAAAAAATGTGTTCATACACTAGTTAATACACTACACTAAAGAAATGTGTTAATAGTATAAAAATATCACAAAGGTAAACATATTACTTTGTAGAGAAAGCCAGACCTGTTTAGTTGAAAGCCCACTCACCACGTCAAGGTACAGGTCACGAGTGGGGTGTTAGTAAGCCAAGACAATATGTTAGTAAGACATGACCAAGACATATATATTTGTCAAGGACAAACATAAGAAAAGGCATACAACAAATAATTTACATTACACAAACACATGTAATCAAGGTATAAGTCATGAGTGGGGTGTTAGTTAGACAAGACAAAAAACAGTGTTAGTGGGGAAAATCAACATTACTTTTTTTGTTTTTATATGATTATTGACAAAGACATACATATTTGTCAAGGACAAACATAAGAAAAGCCATGCAACAAATAATTTACATTACATATTGACCATATGTAATCATGGTACAGGCTACGAGTGGGGTGTTAGTAAGACAAGACAGAAAATTGTGTTAGTGGGGAAAATGAACTTCATTTTTTTGTGTGTTTTTGTTTTTATGTAATTATTGATAAAGACATACATATTTGAAAGGACGAATATAAGAAAAGGCATGCAACAATTTACAGTCAGTATAGTGTTAGGTAATAATTGTAAAAATTATAAATTGATGAACACATCACACATGTATTAGTCTGGTTATTCACATCATTTTTCAAAGTGATTCCTTTGAAATCCATTCATCTGACATTGTGCTTTGTGGCTGTGGCCGCATAAGATCCAGTCAGCAACGATTTGTCACGTTTGTCAGTGGATGTGTGGCTGTTTCAAGAGACAGTTTTGTTGATTGAGGCTGTTGGTTGTGGAGCAGGACACTTGGTCTGTGACATTGTGCTTTGTTGCTGAGGCCACTTAAGATCCAATCAGCAACGATTTGTCAATGGATGTGTGGCTGTTTCAAGAGACTGTTTTGTGGATTGAGGCTGTTGGTTGTGGAGGAGGAGGCTTGGTTTGTGACATTGTGCTTTGTTGCTGTGGCCGCTTAAGATCCAATCAGCAACGATTGGTCATGATTGTCACTGGATGTGTGGCTGTTTGAAGAGACTGTTTTGTGGATTTAGGTTGTTGGTTGTGGAGGAGGAGGCTTGGTCCGTGACATTGTGCTTTGTTGCTGTGGCCGCTTAAGATCCAATCAGCAACGATTGGTCATGATTGTCACTGGATGTGTGGCTGTTTGAAGAGACTGTTTTGTGGATTTAGGTTGTTGGTTGTGGAGGAGGAGGCTTGGTCCGTGACATTGTGCTTTGTTGCTGTGGCCGCTTAAGATCCAATCAGCAACGATTGGTCATGATTGTCACTGGATGTGTGGCTGTTTGAAGAGACTGTTTTGTGGATTTAGGTTGTTGGTTGTGGAGGAGGAGGCTTGGTCCGTGACATTGTGCTTTGTTGCTGTGGCCGCTTAAGATCCAATCAGCAACGATTGGTCATGATTGTCACTGGATGTGTGGCTGTTTGAAGAGACTGTTTTGTGGATTTAGGTTGTTGGTTGTGGAGGAGGAGGCTTGGTCCGTGACATTGTGCTTTGTTGCTGTGGCCGCTTAAGATCCAATCAGCAACGATTGGTCATGATTGTCACTGGATGTGTGGCTGTTTGAAGAGACTGTTTTGTGGATTTAGGTTGTTGGTTGTGGAGGAGGAGGCTTGGTCCGTGACATTGTGCTTTGTTGCTGTGGCCGCTTAAGATCCAATCAGCAACGATTGGTCATGATTGTCACTGGATGTGTGGCTGTTTGAAGAGACTGTTTTGTGGATTTAGGTTGTTGGTTGTGGAGGAGGAGGCTTGGTCCGTGACATTGTGCTTTGTTGCTGTGGCCGCTTAAGATCCAATCAGCAACGATTGGTCATGATTGTCACTGGATGTGTGGCTGTTTGAAGAGACTGTTTTGTGGATTTAGGTTGTTGGTTGTGGAGGAGGAGGCTTGGTCCGTGACATTGTGCTTTGTGTGTATCTTCGACTTGTGAATAAATAATTTATAGGCTTTACGTTTGATGACATGAGATCTTCGTTGAAATCACCACAGATAATTACATGGTCCTGGTCCATCATTTCAAGACCATCCAAAATATTCTTCAGGTTTGATAAGAAATCTGTCATCTTGTAGTTTGGTGGTCTGTATATAGCAGCAACTACAGCCCGCACTGGGTCTGTGAGTTTCAGAGCAAGAAACTCCAAGTCAGTGACTCCAACTATATATGGGCACTGCTTGGGCACATATGTGGGTTTTTGCATATATTGCAACCCCACCACCCTTTTGGCTTGCCAGTTGTGGAAAGATGCTATATGACACCTGCCTGTTCTTCCTGTACATCTTGTATCCTGGTAGTTGTAGTTCGTCTGGTACAGCTGATCCAAACATATGGGTTTCAGTGAAGCACAATATGTCTCCCAGACAGATCTCATGGTGTTTTTTCATGTCGTCAACATGGCAACGTAGTCCTTCGATGTTGTGGTGGATCACAGTAAGACTTCCGTTGGCAGAAGTCTTTGTATGCATCAAAAGTGGCATGATGGTGTCGATGTCTGCTTTTGGCATGCTCTCCAGTGTGTTGAAAACTTCTTCATTGCAGTAAATCATCTTTTCATTAAAGTCAATGATGTGTAGGCCTTGCAAAGATGTAGTTCTGCTGAGAGCTACATAAGCCGTGCCAGCTTCAAAAATTCGTTTCAGAGACACAACAGCTGACGTAGAAGTCATTCCTTGTACTTTATGAGCTGTACAAGAATATGCCCGTTTCAAAGGGAACTGAAAACGTACCAGTCCCTTTTTCTTGCAACGTTCTTCCACTCTCTCAATATAAACAGCATTGTCATCATTTCCTGGGGATTGATTGCGTCTCTTGAGTCCAGCAGTGGGGTTATCCAACTCCAGTCCAATTAAATCAACGTGTGGTTTGCCATCTTTGTCCATCTTGCTGATATCTTTGAGATTTTTCCAAAGGCCCATTAACTAAGCCATCCACTGTATCCAATTTTTTTGTAATGACAATACGTGCACCTTCTGACAACAACAATGTATCCGGCATATCTTCTTTGCTTCCTTGACAAGGAGTTGCCTGCTTTATCATACGTCCTGTTCGGTCATCTTTTACATAGTCCTGTGCATCGACACGGATGATGTTGGGATTGAGGACAGACAAGACCTCTTTGTTGTGTTCATCCACCTCCTTGTTAGCTGGAAATATGTGTAGAACATCCGTAGGGCAGTCCTCTTTTTTGGAAAATGTGCGTGTAGCCAGAAGTGCTCTGTCACATTCCAGTAATGGCTCCTTTTTTTTTTCTTAATGCGAAGCCTGTTGAGCATTTCAGCAAATGCAGCATCTTCTTTCTGCCTCATAATTTCTGTGAGGGTGATCATTTGGAAGTGGTCTTTCCAAATATCAACTGTGTTGACACACAGTGCCTTTGACCTTCCAAAAGGGGAGAGTTGGAAGAAATCGCCCACACATAAAACAGAAATACCTCCGAAGGGTTTCTTGCTGCCTTTAATCTGCTGAAATCTTTGGTCCACATATGCAAACAGGTCTTTTGACACCATGGAAACTTCATTAATAACTATAATTTGCAAATGTGACAGAATGATCCTTATCTCATCCAAAGAATTGCCAAGTCCTTGATATGGTGGTTTAAGACTCCTTGGGAGTTTCAATATTGAATGCAATGTGTTTCCAGAGATGTTATATGCTGCAGTTCCTGTGAAAGATGTTAGCAGAACCGTTGGTCTTGATATATCGTCTTCTTCATGCATTCTTGGCAATCTTCTCAGAATTTTTGTCGCTTCATTGTAGATGCACTTAATCAAATGAGACTTACCAGTGCCAGCTCCACCAGTGACAAAATAAAATAACTGGTCAGGTTTTTGTCCATTTACGCATTTTAAAGTCCAGTCTCTTATTTTGTAAAACACAGCTGTTTGTGTTTGGTTTAGGTTTTGGTACATTCTCGCTGCTCCCTGGAGCTTAGTCTGGGCATTCCATGAGTGGTACTGCTGTTCTAGTCACAGAATCTCTGCTGTATTCTGGCACGTCGTCTTGCTCATTTTCTGTTGGGTCCATTGGTTGGCGTTCTGAAACAGCTTCAATTCGAAGGAGCTCTGTGTTTGGAGCAAAATTGGCCCATGCGTCCTCATGGGCCAATTTTGGGTCCGTTCTCTGCAAAGTCCTCAATGGCATGTTCAATGGCATCGTTTTCTTTTTCATACCGTAACCAGTTTTCTTCCACAATTTTGAAAACACGTGTCACCAAGTCTGTATCTGAGAGCTTGACACATGCACTGTTGTAAAAGCATTGGTAAGTATGAAATGGCGGAATCTTGAGTTGACATTCAGTCCTGTATGGGAGGAAAACCTTCAGTTTTGTTCTCTTCTGAATATGTCCCATGCTGTCTTGAAGTGGTATGACATTTTTGCCATGTCTCTGTCTGCCATAGACAAGTCTGTATGTAGATGCAAAGTCAGCCATGCACATATTTTGAAATTCAGCAGTTGCAGGCCTAGCTTTATACTTTTCAGGTAATCCGGTCATCCACAATGATGTCTGAATCAGGATCTCTTGTATCGAGATGTCTCATTGGTAGGCTCATCTTCAATGCATTGTCATCTGTTGGAATGAAAATAACATTGCGCGAGCAAGACTTGAGTCAAGGATGTCTTCTGTAGTTCTAAATGAAGCTGCTAGATCATGCAACAAATCCCAAACAGATTTTAGCTTGGATTTTGCTTGCTGTTTTTGGTTTGGTTCATCTGGTCTAGGAGGACAGGGTCTTGTTATAAGAGTAGACTTCACTGGAGGTTTGGGAAATCCAAAGCGACAATGCTTCTTTCCTTTTTTGCATGATTTGGTGTGGTTTCTGCTGTGAGATTGTACTTCCTTAACAATATTCTGCAGTTCAGGATCCACTGTTTTATCAGGCAGTTGACATGATATGTATTTATCGATGAATGCACAAATTGTTTCGTCAGGGCATCATCAAACTTTGGTGCGTCTTAATCCAAAACAGGCAATGGATGTGAGCTGATCCTCTTGCTTGAAATTCCACTCTGTAAAACATGTCCTCCACTTAACCAATAGGTTGAGCAGGTGACAAAATCAAATCCCTCATCAGGGCCTCCACCCTCTTTTCAAACATTCTGATGACAGTCATAGGGTTGCTTCACAGGATGTCACATTTCGTTGTCCAGTCCAATTCAGAAGCAGTTACAGTTTCTCCTTGTTGTTTCTTGATGGCTTCAATTATTTCTGGCCACCTCATCTCGGCAGCACTGAAAGTGCAAAAGAATGTTGACAGTCCCAATTGTCTCAAACATGCAAAGAGGTCCTTCATTGTTTTTTCCCAAAAGGCAGGAGTTCCTCTTAATGGCTGCATGAATCTTGTGGCTTCCCCATGTCGAATGAGTTTCTGCACTTCATTCTGGTCTTTTAGCAAAGATGTAGTTATTCTTCGTCCATCTTTGGTAAACACCTTCCCTTTGCGCAGTTGAATTGACATGCTTGACATGGCAAGATGCATCTCGGTCACAAACTGGGCAAAGAAAATGTAATCTGTGTCGATTGAAAAAAAAAGTTGTCAGTGCTGAACAGCCTTGCATTGAAAAACATGCCTGGGGAAATCTTTGCTGGGCGGTCAGCTTCATCCAATGTGTTCCTGCCTGAGCAGAATTGCACTGGAAATGCCATGGACTCCAATTTGGGTGTCTTGAAAAAGTTGACTGGTTGATTGCCTTTTGCAGGTGCAATTGAGTAAATATTGTCTCCAAATGATAACAATTCTTGACCAACATCAGCTGGCTGAAGACATGAATCAAAAGCAATCGCGTGTTGTTGTGCAACACCGTCGTCCTGTTCAATGGGTTGTTCATCAGCTTCACATTCACCATCTAGACATTGCTCTTCATTTTGATTGCTAGCATGCTGTTGCCCAACACCCTCTTCCTGTTCAATAGGTTGTTCAATAGCCTCAGATCCACCGTCTAGACATTGTTCTCATTTTCATTGTTAGCATCTTCATCTTATTCTCCGTTGGTGCAAATTCTGTTGTTTCGAGGTAGTCATCGTCTGCATCTTCCTGCAAAGATATTTCCCTATATTCTGAATGGATATCCTTTAGCTTCAGTAAGGCAGTTCGAACTTTTCTCATGTCCAGATTCTGAAACTGAAAATGACCTTTGTAACGTAGACGCCTCTTCAACTTCACCCTCAGAATTTGGGATTCAGATGGTGGTCTGGGTAAAGACTGAACTGTGTCTTCAACCTCAGAAGGAACACACACAACTGCTCCATGGACTGCCCGTTGTTGTCCCTTTGGAAGTGAGATGATCTTTGCAAAAGGTATAAACTTGGCAATGACATGTCTTTCAAGTACATTTAGTCCTTGTAACTCATCTGGTATGGGGTCAAGTTCAAGATTATTTGCCACCCCTATAGATGGCAGACGACCAGATTTGAGGTTTTCATGGCAGCTATGACAAATCCACTCTTCTCTTCTTTCGGGCAATATACACTCACCTTGATCTGTGCAGCTGTCTTCACAATGATGTACATAACTCCCAGTTACGCACATGGATGTGAGCTCAGGGTCTTTAGTATAGGGCATGATGTCAAAACATGATTTAATTTCTCTTGATCCATCTCCTGTGTCTCATGAAGGTGGGCTAGAAACATTAGTGAATTTGCCACGCATTGCTTGTCTCTACTGAATATTGAAAATCTGCGATCTGCTTGGGAGTAAGATGCTGTAACTGAAATCTCATTTGCATGTCTAAATGTTGTATGGGCAGTAAGTGGGGTTTTGAATTCCCATTGTTTCTTTTTTGCACGAGATTTTTTGGTACGATTAGTCATTTTGATGTTGGGTAATTCTTCTTGTCTGTTGTGTGATGTGATTTAAATGGGAAAAATATGCAAACTGTAATCTTTTACCAATTGTAAATTGATAGAACTAACTTTTATTCTGACTGTAAATTGCAATCCTTTAAAAAGATTTGGCCTATATAGATATAACTTATTTATTATTCTTACCTTAATCCAGGAACCTGTTGTTGTGTCCTGTTATGGGTAAAATGAAAATAAATTTGTTTAGAACTCACCAATGTGACCGCCACAATAGAAGTTCTAAATCTGCGAAGAAAGAAATTGAATTTTCTAAAAATTCAAACAAATTACTGCACAAGTTACATTTGTAGGTTTATGTAATGAGTTATGTTAAATGATGATATAAGTAAAATTATTTGAGTATAGAAGGATGTTGTATGTGGCTTTATTTAAATATGTATATTTACATTTAAATCAAAATACTTTACTTTAATAATTTGATGTAGGTGGTCATATATTGTATATCACTTTCACATAAGGCCTTTATCTGGTTGCATTGCATATGCCTTTATGTGCAATTGGTTGAGGGTGATCTTATTTTTCTAATGTCTTATTAATGTCAGTGATGTGTAAATACTTAGAAAATGTAGTTAGTTAAGCTACCAGTCACTCTATATTAAATTAAGCTTAACTATAAAAACAGATCCCTCAAGACATAATGTAGCAAGGTAAGTAACATGATCTTCTTAATAGTATTTTATGACATCAGAAGCTAATTTGTAAATTGTAATTTGTTTTTAAATTAACAAACAAATGAAGTGAACCAGTTTCATGCTATGTCTGTTGTAATTCAATGACCTAGGCCAGAGCCGTATAGATCAGGCTCTGACCTAGCAAACATAACTTAGTCAAAATGATGCAGCACCTTAGTTACTTTAATTTACACAAGTTAGGTTATGTAATATGTTCAGTGAAAAAAGAAAGTCCTTTATTGTGTCATGGTTCATGAATTCGCCGTCTCTCTCTTGTCTGTGTTTGTGTGTGTGTGTGTGTGTGTGTGTGTGTGTGTGTGGGTGGAGCTGCTGATCACTGTGCTGAATTCATGAACCGTGACAGATTGATATTGTCAGTGCTTTAAAACAATTTGAGGCAACAAAGGCTCCGCATAATAGTGAAAGGCAAATAGGGTCTACTGAGAGAGTGTGCATATGTGGCCATGGGTACGCTCAATTTAGGTTTAGGATTTGTTAAGTTTGAAGGCCAACTCAAATATCCTTGACTTTATTTCAAATACAGTAATAAAGGCATATACTATGTAATTGTCTGTGTGTGCATGTTTGCACCTTTAATGTTGGGTGCAATAACACTGCACAGTAGAAACCAAACTCTAGCACGGACATGTTTGAAAGCACTATTTCGTTGTTTCAGCTCTCCTATGGCAAATTAGTTTGTCTTATAATGAATAGAGTGTAATGTTTAGATAGTAAAAGTAAGTTTTGTGTTTGAACTCTTCGTTTTCATACAGTGCACCTTTAATTTGACATTATAGTATTCTTTCATACAGGTCATACCTCTAAAACTACCCCTTCATTGTTTGTGGGTGTGTTGTATGGTTATGGTTATGAGATTTGGCAGACGCCTTTGACAAAAGTGATATACAAATACAAAACAATATAATACTTAAATTTAACAGGTAACAATTTAAAATGTTGGTCAAACTACATTAAGGAGAATAGCAATAATGTAACAATGTCAATTCAGTCCATAGCCTAATGAAATAAACAGTAGCCTAATGAAATAAACAATGAAAATGAAGGAAAATAGCAATAATAAACAATAATGTCTATTCAATCAATAATATGATAACAATAACAACAGCATGGCAAGACTACATTAAGGAGAATATCAATAATAAACAAAAATGTCAATCAACTACCTAATGAAAATAAACAATACTATAGAAACCATAACAAATAAGCGCTTAATAAACTAAGTGCATGTTGAACAGATATGCATTTAGACCTCTCTTAAAAGACCTAAAACTATCACAGGAACTGGGGAGCACTGGGCATTCCACCAACATGTAACCAATGAGGAAAAGAGTCTTGAATTTGACCTAGTGTTTATGACTGGTCGACACAACAGACGCTCGTCATAAGACTGCAGTAGGTGGTTGGGGATGTACATCTTAATCATTGAATTAAAATAATAGGGAGCAGATCTAGTAAGTGTCCTAACGTCAAAGTGAGAGGGTACTATAGGGACTGTTACATGTGTCCTCTGGCTGATTGAAGACCAGGCATGCTGCAGCATTCGGAATCAGTTGTAGCGATCTTAATACACAAGCAGGTAAGCCAGCTAATAGTCAATTACAATAGTCCAGCTAGGAGATGACCATGGCCTGAACAAGAAGTTGTGTAGAATCTTGTGTCAGATACGGTCTGATCTAGATTAGGCTAAGTATATGGTGTAGTATTTTATTTAATCTAAATATACAATGCCAGTAAATGTAGGCTACTAAAGTGGAGGTAGCCTACTTAACACGTAGTTAACCATGAAATTTTAACATATGAAATTGAAATCCTCACAAATATCAATGACATATTGTTTCAAAGCACCTTTTTGTCTTGGTTCAAGTTACCAATAAGGTGTTTTTGATATGGTGCAGTGGTGAACTTGTTCTAAACTTAATAAGCTTCATTACTATTACATACCAATAATGGACATGTAGGCTACCGTACGCTCTGGCTACACCCATAACTTAAAGGCTGTGTTTGCAGGGCATAACCAAAGAGCGTAACAATAGATTTAGAACACTGGTTGAATTGTTTTGAACATCTGCGCCATTTGGTGTAGGCCTAATTTGCAGATGAGCGCCAAATTTATCGACAATGCAGTGGAAGTTCTATTGATTACAAGCAGCCAGCAAGCGAATAAAGTACTTAATTTAGGTTATACCACATGACGCCTCCAAGTCAGTACGTTATCTCCGGTCAAAATGAAAATGTGTTAAATAAGGTATCAGTTTAAAAAGCAGCTAACGTTAAACTGAGAACTAGTTAGTAGGCTAATGCTGAATTAGGCTACGTTTATGATAGTATATGTAAAAGGAAACAAGAAACACGTCAACTGCTTTACCTTGTTATTCAACTGTTGATAATATACTATAGAAGGGTATGTTGTAGATATTGGTGTCCAGTGATCTGTAGAAATGGTCCATGAAAAGTTGTTTCAATTCTCAGATGTGCCAAAGAGTGTATCTGCGAGTGTGCCAACCGAGTGACAATTGTTTGTAAGGTGCTCATCAGTTTATACCTTGTTCGGAGATACAATCCAATCATTGACCGGCACTCTCTGTGATGGTGGATTAATTAGCTATTGTTAGCCAATCCTCAGTAAGTACACTTTTATCACCCGCCCCTTCCCTCCTCGCTCTCTCTTTAACCCTCTGAGGTCAAGAAACGCGCCGACGCGTTTTGCTGGATTTTTTTTCACATAGCAGCAACATAAACTTAAATTACTCCGTCATTTATGGTTATACAGAAAAAAGAAATATAAAAAAAGAATCTGTGATATTTCTACTTTTGTATGTGTCCACTTACAATCAAATCAAAACATTGTACTTTTGTAAAATAAAGAAAATAAACAGGGTGCGCGTTCTGCCCCTCCGTCGCGGTGAACTTATTTTTCTTGAGCACGTCTATAAACTGAAACAAAACGCAGCGAATACTTCACACATTTATGAGCCATATACCTTTATACACATTTAAGTGTGTACTTATAAATGATCGGATTCAAACTGAAAACAAATACTCTCTGTTTAAGTAATTTGTATAAAACCAACAGGATGTCCAGTATCTCAAACGCTTGCTAATTACTTTTAATTCGACCACGCCCACTCGCGCAAAAGAGATTCACATGCAAATCTCCACATGCAACGCGAACGCCCTCGTTACCTCAAACACAAAACACCAAAACACTTCAAAAGTCTCTGCTTTTCGTCTAGTTTGGAAGACGCGCTGTGAGCTTACATTGGATTTAACTCAGAAGAAGAAGAACGCGATTTGAAGACAAGAAAGATGTAAGGTAACAAATTCTTACTTATTAGTTTATGGTATTGTTACATAAACTTCACATTGCAGTTGAACTGTTGCTAGATATATGGTGAATAATATACTAATTAGATCCGTGTTTACTGTTAAATACTGTTTGTGGATATCTGCTCAAACATAGATATGTATAACCATAATGTTTAATATTTTGGAGCACGATGGCGTTTGAATGTATCATATTTTGGAGCGCGATCGCGTTTGAAAGGAAAAATGCACCAAACATTAGGCTTTATGTTATTACTATTATCTCATTTCATATCATCATAACGAATGGAAACATTTGAAGTAACATAAGATAATCAATATATTTTTCTCTAGCATAGTTGTTCTTGAAATCTTTTGGAAGATTTAATTTATTGTTATTATTATTTTATGCAGCACTGCGTAGACTATGCCTACAAGGCCCAACAAACCTGGTGTTCATTATATATTGTTGGAAACGTGTGTGTGTATTCTGTGAATTTTAAAAAGAAATTTTAACCAGAAAAATCTAAAATCTATTCCCAAAAACGGGCAGCCCTATAATTTTTTTTGATATCAGTATGTTCCCAGTTTTTTTCTTTTTTTTTTCTTTCAGGGACCAGATGCAACTGAGTCCTGCTGACTTCAACATTCACATGAGTCTCTGTACATGAACATGGTAAAGTGAAAATCAAACACCTTGGAAATGAAAGGTATGTACAATGTTTTTAGCAATGGCTCAAAGGTCTCTCTCTTTGGATCATTGTTTTCAATATGCTCTTTTGTCATTTGTTGTGTATCTTTGGATTATGTTGTGTTGTAAATAAATCCAAACAATCTAAAAGACATTCTTTTTTAAATCTCCTCATTCTTTGTGCAAGGTTGCTCTGAATGACAGGGCCTGATCGCTCCTAATAGGGCAGTTAGGGGAGAGTCTTTCTCTTTCTCAGGCGTTAAAAGCTTACATATTAATGAGATGATCACGCCTCTTCGCATATGGCTTTCTCACACAAAACACGTCTTAGAAATTTTAAATCAATATATTGTCTTATCTGAATGAGCAGTCAGCGTGATTTTCACATAGTTTTGGAGCAAATATGCTAGGCTACGTCATACAACTTTCAAAAGTCTTGTTAAGAAATAATCAGTATGGGTTTCATGGCCTTATTTCAGTGACAATTTTTTTTGGTATTTTCACAAACCACGCATAAATGTCATTATCTCAAAACTACAAACTTGTACATACATGCTGCTGATATATTATTGTAGAAGAGTTTGTGCTGAATACAGTGTAATAAGACTTTAGCCATGACAATGTCACAAGTAACAGAAATAAGCACAAATGTCAGAGCATGTCAGAACACCTCCAGGGCCAGAAAACAGCTCAGACCCCAGAGGGTTAACCTTCACCAGTGCGCGGACGCACTGAAGCGTTTTTTCTTTTTTTTTTTTGTTCAAAGTTACTATCAGATTTAATGTTATACCCTGACAAACTATACATCATTAAAAAGATATAAGACTCAAGTTTCAATATTTGACCACTATTGTATTCTGAGAAACTTATAGTGACAGTTATTTCTTAATTTGCGTCAGGAGTTATGAAATTTAAAAATTAGTCAATACCTTTAATATGAATTATGAGCGTCAGCCGCTTTCATTCATAAAAAAAAACTCTGTGCTGTCGTCATGACAG
>FLSR01000045.1:178598-195638 GCA_900092035.1 Leuciscus waleckii
CTTGTATCTGATGCTGCCCTGGCGAGTTATGTAGGACACCACAGACATGTGGTCCGAACGGACCCAGACGTGGTGTCCTTTTATTTGGGGACAAAAACGCGTCAGCGCGTTGTCTACTGCCAGCATTTCGAGGCAGTTTATGTGCAGAAGCTTCTCCCGTTCTGACCATTGGCCGAAGAACGGTCTGCCCTCGAGCAGCGCTCCCCATCCCGAGGTGGATGCGTCCGTTGACACCACCTTCACACTCGAAGTCCCCAGGCTTACACCTGATTGGTACCAGTCGTTTGCTTTCCAAGGTTTCAGAGCTGCGATGCATTTCTAATTGACCTTGAGACGAAGCAGACCGGAAGCCCACGCTCGGCGCGGCACTCGCGCTTTCAGCCAGAACTGTAGCGGGCGCATGCAAAGCAAGCCCAGCTGAAGAACTGATGATGCTGAGGCCATGAGACCTAGCATCCTCTGAAATTTCTTGAGCGGGACAGATGCGCCGCAGCGGAAAGAGCTCGCTGCGCGCTGAATGTCTAGCGCGCGCTGTGGTGACAGTCGCGCTATCATAGACAGCGAGTTCAGTTCTGGCCCAGAAAAGATATTATCTGCTGGGGGACAGAGAACTCTTCGCCCAATTGACTATGAGACCCAGATTCTTGAGGTGATCGAGTAAAATGGTCCTGTGCTCTATGAGCATCGAGTGAGATTGAGCTAGAATCAGCCAATCGTCCAAGTAGTTCAATACTCGCATGCCCTGTAGCCTGACGGGTGCGAGCGCTGCGTCCATGCACATCGTAAATGTACGGGGTGCTCGGGACAAGCCAAACGGTAGGACTGTGTACTGATATGCCTGGCCCTCGAAGGCGAATCTCAAATATCGCCTGTGACGTGACGCTATCTGTATTTGAAAATACGCGTCTTTCAGATCTATTGACACAAACCAATCTCCTCGGCGAATCCGCGCGAGGATTTTTCTGGTCGTGAGCATTCTGAACTGTCGCTTTGAAAGCACTCTGTTCAGTTGCCTTAGATCTAGTATGGGTCTGAGACCCCCGTCTTTTTTCGGTACCAGGAAGTATCTGCTGTATAGCCCTCCTTCGCTCTGAGCTAGAGATAACGGCTCTATGGCCCCTTTGCTCAATAGTTTCAAAATTTCGTCTCGAAGTAGGTGTGCTACTTCTGTTTTTACCATGGTCTCGACGCGCGTCACATAGCGACGAGGGCGCCGGCGAAACTGTAGCGAATAGCCTCTTTTTATAATGTCTAGCACCCACTTTGAAACCCCGGGTAGCCTCGCCCATGCATCTGCATGAATGGCTTGGGGTTGAATGCGAAGCGCGCTCTGGTCGCTCAGCGACAGAGGGGCTTCGGTGTGCAAGCGTCGCGCTTATGACAAGCGTCGCGCTTATGACATTCGAGGCAGAGGGCGCGCTGATAACAGCGGACAGATTGCCCGCGCTCGGCTCCTCTGCGGTGGTTAACCGAGAGGGCGAGGGCTGCTATCGCTTCTTCGACCGGCGGCAGCGAATGGTAACCTCTGTTTTTAGCATCGTCAACAGCGGAGAATGCTAGCGAAACAGAAGAGCGCATTCTAGCTGAGAAGGGGGCGTCCAAGACTTAGCGGCTTCTCGTGTAACTCAGGAAGAAAGGGCGCTGGTCTGGACGCAGGCGAAGCGCGCTCCCCGGGAAGAAAATATCCATCCAGCCGGTTGTGAGATATAGGCGCCGGATAGCGCAGCAGGAAGGCGATTGAAGGCGGCGCGGCCAGCGACTTCAGTGACGACTCGTCCCGCTGCAAGTGCTTCCTCAGACGGCGCGGCTTCTCTCCGGATCCAGCGATGCGTGTGCTTCGCTGAAGAGATGAAAAATCAGATATCAGCTGCCTGCGAGCTGTATTTATAGGCCTAAGCCACGCCCGTTTCGGCAGGACGTGACGCAGTGGGCGCGAAGCACCCTCATTGGGTCTGACGTCACGCTAGGCCTCGCTCGATAGGCTGCTGCAGTTGCCGCAGAACAGCCAATAGGCACACGAGCCGTCTTGCCTATGTCTGTATGCTGCCGCAACGCGTTTTACAATAATACAAAATTATGGATAATTTTTTGGCTTCAATATCTCGCGGAAAAGGGATTTTCCCCTAGCGTAAGATACTTACGCAGTACGAGAGACCTCTCGTAAGAGAACTTAACGTTACTGATAAATACAATTAGCTTTAACGTTAATTCCAAACATATAGGTTTATGTAGGCTAGGCCGTTATGATCATGACTACATTGAAGATTCATGGTAATAAGTTAAGTCCAACCAAACACGTAGCCTACAAGTAATGTTAACGTTAGCAAGATTGGCATTGATATTTAGAAGCTAACGTTAGCTAGTTAACGTTAATGTTAGTTGAATTAAACATTGTGTTCTGGAGTTGCAAAGTAAGTTAGTCTAGCTACTTAAGTCATAATATGTTGAATATGTTTACGCTTTGGCTTGCTAGTATGAGGTAACGTTAGTGGTCCAATTTATTGTACAGTGAAAAAACGTCTAATTTGAAACTGTTAACCCGATTTTAGATCATGGCTCATCAAAACGAGTGTTGCTTGCCTTTCGCCTGGTGTCTTCTAATGTTAAATGTCAACGAGGGAAATTTTCACAGATGCATTATGGAACTTGCCATATTCCCGTAAAGTGTTCAAACCAGAATTATAATCAAAGGTGAGATGGTAATGTTACTTCTGTTTTAGGGTGGTGTTATGGTTTAAGTATAACGTTATTGTTATTAGTTATGGCGTTAGTTCCACCTCCGTCATTGTCAACCGGGCATAGCGTTTTAGTTTAAGAAAGTTGTTTAAAGTTTTATATGTCAAGTTTGATAAATGTGCAATAATGTATACTGATGCCAATGAAAGTTTTTTTTTATCTATTGTTTGTATTGTTTCATTGTATATTCTGTACTTGTTTCGTCATGGCAAATTACATAATTTATTTTAATTAGCAATGATGTTTGTCTTTTGATTTTGATTACGTTGTAGATTCACTGTGATATTGTTCTATTTGTACTGTTTTGTTTCAGTGTTACATAGTAAAGCTATTATATATTTGTGTTGGAGTATCATATTCTATTGTAAGGTTATTACATTATCTTAACTTTTCAGAAGTTTTTAGGGGCAATACTACACAAAACTGTCATATTCATAATGCCAACTAAATGCCATGGTATTGTCATGATTCTGCCTTCTTGTCTCTGATTTTCCCTGGTCTTGAGGCAGGATCATGACAGGCCCATGTTTCATGTGCTTGCGTTGTCTCTCATGTTACCCCACCCCCTTGTTACCCTTGTTTAGTCATTATTGTTTCACCTGTGTTCCTGATTAGTTTGTTGCTTTCACCTGTGTTCTTCATTAGTTGCTCCCTATTTTATCCCCTTGTGTTTGCTGTCCTGTGCCGGTTCATTGTTAATCAATGTGAGATCTGTCCGTGAGTAAGTCTGTTGAAAGTCTTGTCTAAGTAGTAGTTTGATCCTGTTTCTATTATAGTCTAGTTTGTCAGTGTTAGTCTAGTTTAGTCATCTCTTGTCTGGCTTGCGCTTGTTTTGCCCCCTCGTGGGTTTTGTTTTCTGTTTTGTGTCTAAATAAACCCTTGAAATGTCTGCAAATGGTCTGCGATTGGGTTCTCTCCTTCTACACCATGACAGGTATTTGTATGATGTGAATGATTATGTGAAAAGTGCTTCATGTAAGTTGTATAACCAAGAAGAGTGAATGTTTAAATTTCAAGTAATCATCATTCTCATCATACCATAGCATGGCACTGTGTTGGTGTTATGGATGTAACAGTTTTGTGTGAAATTGCCTTTAGTGTTAATAAAGGCCACTTACCTTTTGCACAATTATAGATATATTATAGATAAGTATTAGTGCTTTCAAAATAACGTGTTAATTTCGACTAATTAGTTACAGAAAAATTAACACGTCAAAAAATGTAATGCTGATTAATCACATTTCATAGTGACATTTGACCCAGTGCAGTCTTGCTATTGTGACTGAAGGAGACATACGAGAAAGCAGTGCTTTGAATAAAAACATTTAGCCAAGGCCTAAGTTTTAAAAAGAACGCCCAGTCAAATATTGTTGACAGGAGCATCAATCTACTATTTTTGCAGTAAGGAATTTCCGTTGCCTACCATAGGAGTGCGTCAAGTCTGAAGTCCATAGGAGTTGGGCCTACGAGTTCGCACAGCTCTTGATGATAATGTTAGCCATCAGCCTTGTCACAGTAAATTTGCTAACGTTTGCTGAGCTTACCCTATGACCAACTAACTTACCGACAAACTCCCTTAATAAATTGATGACATTTTTTGCACACTTGAAAGAAAATGTCTTCAAAAGTATGTAGAAGGTGGTTACATTTATTTCCATTGCAATAATTTCACACATTATATATCCGTTTGCACTTGTAGGCTATGCTGCTTTAAGTTCTTTGTTCCTACTATTTAATTTATTTTCTTGAACTGCTATTTCTTATCCTGGACTGCCACCTACTGGATAGAAAAGGCAACAACCTAGTAATTATGTGAATAAAAATCTACATGTCTGAATGGGGAAAAAAAAGGATAAATCACAGAATCACATATTCCACACATTACCGTTGTGTTAGGGTAGCCTACTGTGCACATGTCATTGACAATGAGTGGTAACTTTAGTCATTTGCATTTATCATGCTAAAAATCTGACACCAGGCACTATGCTGATGCCTGACCCGAAAGGAAAATTATAATGAAAGAGACACGTTGAACTTTAAAGTCTATAATGATGGTTTAAGTGTTCATTGATTCACTTATCTGCCAAACTTGTTTTTAAGATTTGTTCATAGCAAAAATGGATGTATGCGATTCATTTAGATTAATTAATCACAGAGTATGTAAATAGTTAGATTGATTTTAATCGATTGATAGCCCTAATAATTATACATCATCAATGTTTTTCTGTAAGATAAAACTATTGTTTTGCATCATTATTATTTTTGTTTTGCTATGTATAATGAACTTATGGGTATGTTCATGAGTTCTCAGAGTATAGTGTTGTAAGTACTAGGCTGCTTTAGCTGTGGGCTGAAGCAAATTGAGCTAGTCAGACCAAATGTTTTTGGAGGTTTTTCCATAACAACAGTCCGTGGTGACCTTGAGAAACGGAGATCTATGTGAAAAATTGCTGGATTACACCTTTAATCTCTATACAAAATTTGGCATCCCACACAATGTTGAAATAACAAAATGTTTATTATTTTAAAAAGACAACAAAAAGGTTTAATCATCAGTAACAGAAAAATGAACATAATTATTAAATGAAAATATAAAAACATCTTTAAATTACATTAAAAATTAAAAGGGAATATGATAAAAAATAAAGCAATGTAACAAAACAACAACAAAAATGTAATCTGTTTGCGTTTTTTGATCCTCCATGTCAACCCGTTCTGAGATTTTAAAAGAAAAAAGCACAAGTTAGCTAACTGATACTATAGGCCTATAGAAGGTAAGAGTGTAATCAAAGCAGGTGTAGTCTAGATTATATAAATGATACGAGTAATGTCATATTACAAATGTTTGGAAAGATGCACTGAATCTATTAATTGTTATGTTTTTATATGAAGTGACTTAAGTCATTTTAATGAAGTAGGCTACTTACCATCCTCAACAAAGGCAGCGGCTGCTGCTTGCGTCTCCTTATAGGCATCAGCGGCTGCTGCTTGTGCCTCCTTATAGGCATCAGCGGCTGCTGCTTGTGCCTCCTTATAGGCATCAATCTCATTGTTCAAATCTCCGATTTTCTTTTTTTTTTTTTGCTCTTGGAGCTGCTGCCTTAATAGGTTTATATTTTGAGTAAACCCAGCAAAAACATTTTTGTTTGTTTTATTGCCTATGTTTGTCATAATATTGGTGCCCAGGCTTGTCAATTCATGGGCAATTTCTTGCCTGGGTACGGCTGGGTCTTGGCATCGGTACTGTTGAAAGGTAGAGGCAGCCTAACATTAAAATCTACATAGCCGTATTTGGAATAAAACATTTCAATCTTACATTTTTACAGTATTAAATGACTTACCACCAGCAACTGAGTGCTGTCTTTAATGGTATTCGCCTCTTCGTCCCCCACTTTCGGAATCTTTGATGGTGAAGTATAATTCGCCATAATCTGTATGAAATTGAAGTTTAAATCTATAATTATAAGGTATAAATAGTTATCTTATATAAGTCCAGGGGCGGCGCTAGGGCTGGGCTAAGGGGGCTTAAGCCCCTAATGTTTTTAGTAAAGCCCCGAATATTTGTTACCTTGTCTTCTCATAGAGCAAAACAATTAATCGGAAAAACAAATGTGAATAAGATTACACCAGCCGCGATTACCTAATCATGAAAAGTGCATATGACAGTTGTATTTATATTTTTCCCTTTGCATTAAAGATACTTACGACGTGCTTTTGGAGCGTTTAGCATTGTAGCCAATCACAGACATGTCTGTTGAACTCATCGGCCAATCAGAGGCGTTTAAATGAGTTGCTATGCGAAGATGTGTTTTGTGCGAGCTCACCGAGTTCTACACTTTCACAAACCTGTCATTATTATTGGCAATAAACTTAAGATGCAAATAAGAGATTCACTGCAATGTATTTGATATTCTTGATGCTGCTCTGATGCACTTCAATTCGCACCTAGGCCTTTTTACAATAATACAATAAGCCTTTATTTTTCTTTATTGCCTTAAATCGCTTTTATAATTAATTAATTAATTCCTTTCAATTTTAGTTTGGGCAAAAGCCCCGAATATCCACTGACCTTAGAACCGCCCCTGTATAAGCCTAATTGTAAAGAAAATACATTTGTGTTACAATGTTAGGCTATACGCTGATTTCACGCAACCGCCATTTTTTAAATCGAAAGTGAGGCTCCGGTGGGAAGAACCCCGGAATTAAAGATAAACAACAATGTCTTGGATTACCAACCTGAAGCTGCTGCCGCGATTTACACTATTGGATGTTAATATTCAATATAGGATATGTATATAGTTCATTCCTGCTTCTTTTTTTACATTCTGAATTATGTATAAAAAAAATATTTTCTTTATAAATGAATTTCACTGTATATAGTCTAAAGTATGAAAGAAATGTATGTACATTTTTAGAATTGACACAACATCATTAAACACAACAATACGCCATCGCATTCACGACTCTCCTGTGATTAAAGGCGACACTTCCGGTTTTCTTCCCACCGGAGCCTCGCTTTCGATTTCAAAATAACGGCTGCGTGAAATCAGCGTATATACGCTTCTCTCTTTAACAACTGCAGTAGTAAAACAAGTTGCTTGGATTTTGTTCATTATATAAATGCAGGAAATCTGAGTACTTACTTCTTCCGTTCGTTGGTGGAATCAAAAGACTGGTTTTGGTATAGTCAACGGTTCTTGTTAACGATAGGAGGAAATTACGTAGTTTCCGATGTTGGGTGTCACAATCTATTTTATAAATTAGTTGAATATTGTTCACATTATTAGATTCTCCTATTGTACTTTGAAATTAACATATTTTTAAATGGTAAGAAATGGTAATTCTAAATAAACCACCAATCATGCATTTGTTTAAAAAAAAAAAAAAATCTTTAGAACATACCCAGCTAACACAGTTACATTGTGAAGACGTGACCGGACCATATTCGTCGTAGCGACGTACCACATAACGTTCCAGTGACGTAACTTTGTGATTCCCATAATCGTCATGGCGACGTTATAGTGGTACGTCGCAAGAACGTGATGAGAACGTCTTTATGACCAAACTGGCACGTTGCGAGGACGTAACATCAAAGGACCATATTAGTCGTTGCGACGTGACACATAACGTTCCAGCAACGTAACTTTCTGATTCCTGTATTGGTCATGGCAACGTTATAGTGGTACGTCGCTGGAACGTGGCAGGTACTTCTTAACGACCAAAATACCACGTCCGCATTTATTTTCAATATACTTCTCACCTTTAGTCCTGGGAATTAAGATGTGCTTGATCCATAACATTGAAATCCACATAGAACTGATAAACTCAAACATTTCATTTTCTGCTGTAAAACCTTATAAATTCTAATAGGGAATTGTGTATTGTTTTCTGTTAATACATTTAGGGATCAATACAGATATGTAATGGAAACCAATACAAACTTGTATTAAATTCTAAATAGAAAATGGCCCAAAACCACACTGCATTAATTAATTAATCAGCATTTATTCAGTGTTTCTTTGTACAAACTAAGCCAATACATTTTGAACATTAACGATTTTAACGAAGTAATGAGTACAGAAATGTAACATCAATTAATTAATCAAAAACATAATCAAGAATAGTGTAACCAACTATTAAAATGTTTTATTCTTTTTACTGAAAAAAAGTGTTTGATATTCTTATTGATACTACTCTCTATAATTTGGCGGATAAACAATAAGGACCTTAAAAAAAAAAAGAAATGAAAAGATTCAGCATTTTCTTTATTAATTTTATTTGCAGAAATAGGTTCAATTGTTTCCTCTAGTGTCCTATGAGGCTCCTGCTACAAATGTCTGGTGGTGATGTGCTTCATTGCTTCACTACCAGTAGCTAAACCTGAACAATGCGACAATTACCAAAGATCTATAGTCCTTGAGCTTCTCTGAAGCTAACAAATAAAATACAAATATCATTAAAGATGTGTCAAAGGAACAATATAGATTTCTAGCATTTCTCCTGTATTATTTCGCCCACCAGAATATACATAAAGAGTTTTTTGTTCAAGAAAATGAGCATGATGAGCACGAGTTGAGGAGGCAGAAGGAGATGATGGAGAGCTGTGGGAGAAGAGGAAGAGTCTCTTTCTTACCCCACCAGCGGAGGGCAGGGTCTTCTGAGGTAAGGAGAGGAGGATGGTCTCTCTCTATATATTGCTGAAAAAAAATAAAAATAATGTACCATACTATTGTAGTCAGGTTTATAGTTTTTTGTTAGAAAGGAATAAGAAAATTGTCTAACTTACGTATTCCTCCTCCTCCTCCTCCTCTTCCTTATCCCGAGCTGCACTGTCACCTCATCGTCCTTCTTCAGGTAGCTAAAACAGAGGAGTACTTTATTAATGTTGCTAATATAATGCAGTTTTTCGAAAATACAGTAAAAACAGTAATATTGTGACTATCATTAAAATGTAAAATAGCTGTTTTCTATTTTAATGTATTTTAAAATATAATTTATTCCTGTGATCAAAAGCTGTCTAATATGATGATTTGATGATCAAGAAACATTTATGATTATTATCAGTGTTGAAAACAGTTGAGCTGCTTAAGATTTTTGTATAAACCATGATGCCCTTTCAGGATTCTTGATCAATATAAAGTTCAAAGAAAAGTTTGAAAGTTAAATCTTATAACATTATAAAAGTCTTTACTGTCACTTTTGATCAATTTAATCCATTCTTGCTATTATTGTTTTCCAAAATCTTACTGACCCCTAACGTTTGAATTGTGTACACAAAAACATGAAGTGGATAAACATGGATAAGTCCAGTTGACAGTTCGCCTGTCATTCAAGCCTGGACTGCCGCCGACACGGCACTTTGCCTCTCTACAGTAGTAGGCTACACCCTGACATTGGTCGTGGCCCTCTTCCTGTTTAAAAAGATCAACGAGACGTTAGCTGCTATGACTAAGCACAGGGACACTTTTCCTCAAGGTTTCAAACGGAAACTGCGGAAAAAAAGCTATCATGGCAGATATCATGGCAGATATCGTGTCAGACCTCATCGAGATGGACCCTCAGCCCCAGGAACTCAAGGCTGAGGACAAGTAGGAAACACCTGCTCTACGATCCTCATGAGTCACCTGCCAACCGATCATTGTGATGACTGTAGCATATGGAGAGAACTCATGATTACCTGACATTATACATTTTAAGGACACTTTTAACCCTTAAAGTCATGAATGTAAATTACAGAGTAGAGCCGATGAGTCTGGACTGAATTGACTCCCCTGAGGTGTTTATTACTCCCCAGGGAGCAAAAGAGCAACACCACATGGCCCAGAAGAGCTCCGGAATGTCATACTATCACACACACACCAAGATAAACATTCCTTACCTTTAATTCAGAATATAAGTGGCTCAAAATCTGTAGATGATGTATTAGAGTATGCATCTTTGATTAACCCTTTTAATCCTATAGTTATGATTTTCTAATGTGTGTGGCTTTGAAATGTATTTTTAAAGAATATTTCCCCCAATAGAATCACATCTTGTAACCGTACCTCCTGCTAGGTCATAAAAGTTTACGACCACGAAGCTGCAACAGCTTACCCAGTTTCTCTTTAAAGATTCTATCTAAACCATGTAATTCTATATATCTATACCATCGAGAAATATGTATGTATCTAGTCTTCTCATTAATGGCTTACCTGCTATGTGATGTTGCCTGTGTATTCTTGTAAACTCTATTGGGTTGATGTTTCAGATTTTGCACACTATGGTCAACTAAAATCATATGTGTGTCATGTTTGGATTCTTTAAGGTCAAATCTTCATTTCCCCATTTGCTAAGGTACATCACATTTTGGGTTAACCTTATTCCTAGTGTTGTGGCAGTTTAATTCACTAAACAATCATCTTTGGCGTAAGAGACAGTCTGGAATCAAATGATCATTAAAAAGTAATTTATTCTTGCAAGAAGGCCCAGTTGCCACACAGAAGTCACAAGTACAGTCTGTGGAACAAGTGCGACCAGGAGGGAGGGGCAGGCCAGTCTTTATACTCTGTTATTGTTATCTTCCAAGGTTCTTTAAACTCCAGAGATGGATAAGACACCACCAGTGATCCTATTATACTGAACTTTAGTTTAGCTTAACTTACAGCCTGCAAGTCCTAAATTGGACAGCCCTTTGACCTTAGGGGTCAGGGCTTCAGCCTTCAAAGCTCTCCCCCTCTTTCTCCTGCCTCACAGAAGTTCCACATCAATCATTATATCACATAGTCAGCAACACACATAGTAGTCAATCTAGTGTATGTTAATGAAAATCAAAGTAAGTAATGAAAATCAAAAATCTCCCATTACACTAGCTTGTTAGTTGAACTTTTAATGCTTATTTTACAGAATAAGAATTTATCTTTACGTGTAACTTCCAGACATATCAGATTTGGTATCAAATTAAACCACTCTGTCTGACCGAGCTAAAAACATACAGGAGATTACAGTAAAATGTATTATTCTGTGTGTACCATCTTTCGGGAGTAGAAATGATGAATTCTAAACGCTGTCATAACTTATGCAGATGAACGTCCCGACGGGACAAAGGAAATCTTCCCGCTCGAAAATCTCTGAAAGTGATTGGTCCACGTACGCGAAGTAGGCGTAAACTAAGACTCTCCATAAAGACCGACCAGAAAGTCCCTCCTTGCACTTCGCCATTATACTCCTGATTGCTTCTGTCTGCTGCTCACATTACGAAGTCCCTTAAATGTCCGATCTAAGCTACAAGCTTTACATTTGTAGATACTTTAATTAGTATGTTTTATAGAACAGAAAAGTTATTTTTTGTGGCCAGGAAATAGCCTTTTCGTGAGAGTCTATAAAAGGATAACTTTTCTTGAGAGTTGATAAAAGATTGTGCGATCCGTTCGCTGGACGAAAAGATGATTCGATAAATTAATTCCATTAAGGGTTATCCTGAACTATTGGTATATTAATGGTTAATTATAATTCGTTGTGATGTATTATTGATATATACAATTTATCTATTTTTGCCTACCTGTATTGATAAGTAATTATAATACGTTGTATTTGATTATACCTCTATACAGATACCTTGGCAAAAGTATCCCCTTTTCGGGTGATTTAACCTGTATGCGATACGTTAATCATATCCCTGATTAATTATTATTATATCCCTTTATTTGAGCTAGTGTCGTTACTAATATATATATATATATATATATATATATATGTGTGTATGTATGTATATATATATATATGTGTGTGTGTGAATATGTATATTTAAACATTATAAAGTACAATAAAATCTGTATTTTTGTGAAAGGTTAGAATTTGTTGTTGTTGTTGTTTAGTATTTCTCTTGCATGCAAAGGTAATCACAATAGGAAAGAAGGAAAGAAGTTGTTACATTTTTAGTTTAAAAAGCAGAAACAACAAACCCCAGCGGTGTATACAAACACCCTGTATTTGGTCCAGCCTCGTGTGGTGTCTGAACTTGTACCTATAAATAAACGGTTACCATCACCACCAACTACAAAGCCAAAATTTATTATTATTTGTTAAAATGAAACATCTACTTGCATAAATCTTTCACAATTCCCACTGTTTCTTTAAACTCTTTAGATTAATGCCACCATAATGCATTTAAATTTACACTCACAGCTTGTGGGATGTTGCTGAGGACATGTGTCACAGTCTTCTGCAAATGTCTCCAGGTCATGTCTGTGTAGAAACATGTCAAATCATTTATTTCTGAGGGAAAAGTTCCTTTAAATGCGTTACTAAGGTTTGTGAGTCTTACAAAAATGAATCGCAAGAATTCATTTATTTGCAATATTGCTATTGACTACTTACTCATCTGCTTCAGTGTCAGAGACTGAAGAGTCTTTTGTATCCTGTTCTTCAGTGAGTTCCACTACAGTGCTGCAAGTCCTAAATCAATAATTAAACTTGTTGCTATGGCAAAGAAGAGTCAGTGTTTTGAGCACTCTGTGTCAGTATCTTTGTTAAAACATACCCTGAACAACTGTTGACATGTTCTTCCAGTTTGTGGACAGCTACAAGTGTGTGACACAACCTGCACATCTCAGAAGCTTCCTCCTCCTTCATCATAAGACAAATCATGTTTGCTTTGTTTTCACATTTTACAGCATGAAGTGCAATTTCACAAGAAATGGTGTAACGCAGCCTACCTTTACTTCTGGCTCTTCTGGTTCTGTGTAAAGATCTTGATGCAGTGGCACAATATAAGCCAAAGCCTTGATGAGACTACTCTCACTTCGAAGGAACTTCACACTGTAGCCAGAGTTTGGCACTGGTCTCTGTATCAATGCCCGGCTCCTCGCACATCTCATTATTTTAAAGACTCCTGCCTGTCTAAGCAAAGGATAAGCACTGAACAGTTGTTCGCAAAATTCAGTGTATGAAGAGCTGTTATTATTGGGGAAAGTGATTTTTTGTTTTCCCAGACCAACATTTTGCAACACACTGCGTTCTCCAGTTAAAGGTGCCATTTCAGCCTTCGGGTCAGCAAGACAGAAAAAAAAAATGGGACCATATGGTCTGTGGGACTGAGTGGGTCGCCTTGCTGCTGGCTGTCGATAAGGCTGAAAAAGTTTTGAAAGATTAGCCTGCACAAAATCTGTTCTGGAGGTTGATGGCTGAGGGAAATGATTGGAATTTCTTGATTGAGAGACTATTCATTCTCATTGCCAGAGGAGAAGAAAAATACCTTATTTGACCTGTGTGCCCCTCACTTGTATGATGTTCTGGTGCAGCAGGGCTTGAGTGTCTGGGTGTTTGGTCATTCAGTAACAGCTGAACAGCCTCCTGGATAAGCCGGGCAGCTTGCAGATTTGTGCTAGAGAAAAAACAATGTGACATTACATTAGTGAATCAGACTAACATCACATAAGATATAAAGATTTGTATAATATAATAACAATAGATGTGACGTATTCAGCAATTGATAAAAGACTAATTCAAAACAGAAATACAATTTCACATAAATCACTTCAAGTGCTCAAGTTATTAATAGTTACTATGAATTAATTTGCTAGCTATTGCAAAAACATGTCGACAGAAAGGCAAACAGTTATTCATGGAAAAAATGTAAAATTGGACATGGAATAATCAATCAGGTAATGGACCACTTGCACTGAGCATCTTGACGCACTTCCATATTGAAATGGTACATCTTACTTATTTCCGGTTATGTATATTTTCAATGTACTGTAGTCATTCAGTTGACTAAACACAAGTCGCAAGATTAAAAGATTTGGACATTTATATAAACAAGAGTGCTCGTCTAAACTAGTGACCGCGACGCTGAAGTCTGTGAGAACAGATGAATAACATCAGTAGCTACGAAAAAATATTTATTTGAATAAATTAATCACCATTCTGTCATTTTTCATTGTCAGTCTTTTTACTATTTGAATGTTTATTACCAGCGCACACAAGCAATCCTTTTTATTAGTGAAATTCATTTAAAAATGTAAACTCAACAGATATAAAATAACAGTAAGAGAAAAACACTGTTAATGAGAAGACGGGCATATAGGAATACTGCATGTTAGTGGGTACTGGGTAGCTAAATATATTTAGCCTATTATGAAAGGGATGGTTCGGAGTAAAACCAACCTAGGGTACTTTGCACCATGACATCAAGCCAAACACCCCCCACCCCAAAACCACGTAAAATTCCCAGCAGAAGCCAAAGGAAGGATGTAGTGTAATGACTCCCAGTTCCAGGAATGCACTAATACTTTGTTGGTAGTACCAGTTTACAACAATTATTAGTTAACACTAATAATTCGTTACACTTAGGGGTGGGGGAAAAAATCGATTCTTAGATGCATCGCGATGCGGACGTGGACGATTCTGAATCGATTCACAAATGTCAAAAAATCGATTTTCCAAAAAAAATTATTTTTATTTTTTCCTATTAAAGGTCCCGTTTTATGCCCCTTTTCACAAGATGTAAAATAAGTCTCTGATGTCCCCAGAGTGTGTATGTGAAGTTTGAGCTCAAAATACCCAACAGATAATTTTTTACAGCATGTTTAAATGGACATTTTTTGGGGCTCAGAAAAACGAGCTGTTTCAGTGTGTGCCCTTTAAATGCAAATGAGCTGCTGCTGGACGACACAGGGGGCGGAGCTTCATGAGCTCGCGCTCAGTCTGTCAGGAAAAATTCATCTCACGGAATGATGATAATATCAGAAACTCTACAGTTTCTACAGAGCCTACAGAGTCAGAGTGCTGTATAGAGATGAAACAGGTATGGTTTAGTAGTTTAATTACGGTTATTATAACGTATTTGTCATCTGCTTGTAGGCTATGTATCCATTATTTATTAATAGCCTACAAGTCTGCTGTCTGAATGATGATCAAACATGTACTGATGAGTTTAATAAAGTTTATTGTACATCACACAAAAGATGAAGCGTCAGTTTTACTTCAGAAAATCACCGTAAGAGCTGAGTAAACACAGTAGCCTAAGTTATAAGAAGTGCGCAAGTAGCCAGTAGAGTTGAGGGAGCATTCCTGTGGGCGGAGGTTAGTCAAGAAACGGTTCTAGTGACATCATTAAAGAAGGAAGTAGAGGGATGTAGTCCAATCGAGCCGTTTTTTGTAGTCAACTTCTGTTAAATAAAATATCTCGCTTGGCATTGAACTTTGAGCTTTATAATTGTACAGATATTATTTATGCTCTAACAGCAACATTACACACAACTAAGTTTGAAACATGGGATCACGCAGAACGGGACCTTTAACGTAAAATTGACGGAACGCAAAAGGCAGAACTCTGAAGCGGACGTGCAGTGCGCGGACAGTCTGTGGCGTGCACATAACAGAGACGCGCACACAACAGATGCATGATCAGGCGGGTAATCCATCGACCGGATGTTGAAGCCGGCCGTGTGCCGCCATCTTGTAGCAGAACTTCACTTGCGTTAGCATTCCATTGACTCCCATTCATTTTGGCGTCACTTTGACAGCGAATAACTTTACATCTGAGGCGTTTAAAGGCCCCGTAGAAACAGTTTTTGTAAAAATAGGCTAACGATTGCGTCATAACCACTCGACTCTCTGTCGCACAGTAGAGAAGTTACCGTACAGACAGGAGGAGAAGCTCGCAGGCAATCGGGGGGACGTCAAGAGAGAAGCCCATAGATATATTATACTGTCAAAATAATTAATCAGGATACTTACTCCTGCTCACTCACGCCAAAGAACTCTTTGTTTAAGCTCGCCGTCTCTGCAAGATTAACGTTGGCAGTTTGCACGCACAGCTACTAGAAGATTTACATCTGTCAGACAGGTTGCTAACGTCATCAAGCTTAGTTTGAGTCGGTTTGACTCTGCGCGTCAGGAACGGAAGTGCTAAAAAATCGCTAAAAATGGGCTTCACTTGTCTCAATTGAGTTCCAATGAGATGGCTCTGTCCACTTCGTATACTGTCTATGTGCATGATGGCTGAGCGCCAAATTCGAATGGCAACCTCTTCGTTAAAAGCTAACGTATGGAAAATTGGCGATTTCATTGTTACCTATTTAGTATTTTTTGTATGAGAGCTGCTTTCTGTATTGTTTAGTTTTTACATCAATATGCTGTAAACCAATCTGGTATACGTACGTTATACTGCCCTGCAATATGTGCAATGCCAGTCACAAAAAGTTACATTTTGACTGTGCTCTCTGCAGATGTTCATTCACTTTTTTTGTATACAGCAAACATTTCAAGTCATAACTCTTATATTTAGTTGTGTATAAGAGCGGCTTTGTATGTTACTAATTATTCAGAATATGCGTTCACAAGTCCACAAGCATTATATGAGAGCTGCTGGTACATAATTCTATATTTCTGAACGAAAACGGTTTGTGAATTTTTTGTCTGAAGGATTATATTGCTCATTGGAAATAACAAGAGGATGTTGGTTAGAAGTCTATTATTAAATGCTAGAGATTCAGAATATGCTGAAGTTTGTATTAATTTACTACAAGTATGCTGCTAGTACAGGCACACATTTATTTTCCTGTTGGTTCTCAGCAATGTTGGGACATATGCTGGCAAATGTAACCTTACAGTTGACTTGCCAAATCACTTCCATTTGTTTTATTAATAAAATTAATATAGGAAGTATTGGAAGTAAATTTGTTATGGGTCATCATAAATACTCTGCTTTAAAAGTACCAAGTAGTCACACACACACACACAAAAAAAGATACATTGATAATCGTTACCCTCTGAATCGTAATCGAATCGAATCGTGAGGTGCCTAGAGATTCCCACCCCTAG
>FLSR01000045.1:198119-209421 GCA_900092035.1 Leuciscus waleckii
TGTTATAAAGTCAGAATTGTGAGATAGAAATTCAGAATTGTGTGAAATAGTTGCAATTGATTCTTATAAAGTCAGTATTGCAAGATATAGCCTAAAGTCAGAACTGCGTGAAATAAAGTCGCAATTGCTTATAAAGTCAGCAAGATATAGAGTCAGAATTGTGATATAAAGTCGCAATTGTATGTTATAAAGTCAGAATTGCGAGATATAAAGTCAGAATTGTGTGAAATAAAGTCGCAATTGCTTCTTATAAAGTCAGAATGGCAAGATATAAAGTCAGAACTGCGTGAAATAAAGTTGCAGTTGCTTATAAAGTCAGAATTGCAAGATATAGAGTCAGAATTGTGTGATATAAAGTCGCGTTATAAAGTCAGAATTGCGAAATATAAAGTAAGAATTGTGTGATAAAGTCGCAATTGCTTCTTATAAAGTCTAAGTGAATTATTATTTAACCTTTACATTATTTGTTGAACCATGGTATTAATACAAACTACACAATAGCTGAACTGTTGCTTCATTTATCCAATTTAGAAAAAGTGCTAATTTGGAATTCCACCATGGAAAAAGTGGGCCGGTCTTGAGCCTGAAACTCCCGGGCTGAAAAGTGGCCCCACTCCGGCCTGCACACGAGTCTGTCGGCTCTGACAGCGTTGCATCACGTGCACCTGCGCAATATCATAGCCTATGATTTCCGAAAATAGTACGATGTTGTCAACTAGTGATATCATGACAAGAACTTTTGAGGAATATGTAACATAATTTAGACAATTGTTTTTTTCATATGTATTATAATAACTGACAGACACTATAATTTCAGCCGCTCTGTGCGAGGCTGAACATAGGAGCTCAGCTTCGCGGCTGAGACACGAATAGATAGACTATTAACTTAAAGCTTTTACTCTTAAACACAAAAGTCACGTCCACTTTAATAACAAAAATTATATTTATTAAACAAACCAGATCAAGTAATAATATTCAGCAAACCTTCTAGTAGCCTACTTTCTTCAATCTGTCTCTCTTTTCCAGTGGGTTGGGCTAATCCAAAAGACGTGAAAACAAGGGGGGTGTTCTGAAGACAGACTGTTACCTTTGAAACAGCGGTGCTCTGAAAACACCCACATTAGCAATTAGTGCTTTCCACCTGATGAAATGAACGCGACAAAACTGATTAAATGAACGCGGCAAAAAATCGACCAATCAGAATTTTGGTCGAACCAGAACGTATGACCAAATAATTGACTAATCGACTGGGAGATTACAGCCCTAATGCAAATGAAGTATACAGGTTTAGGAACCTGCCCAGACTCTAGAGTGTTACCAATCCTAATCCAATCAGCATAACTATTCAAAGACTGGGACAGGGGCTCCAAGAGCTATTAAAGACAAAGGGTGAGATTCTCAGTAATCTGACTCATTTAACTTACAATAGAGAACAGGACTGGCAGGAATCTCTCTCTGGAAACATTGATTAACAGCTGATGCTATCATCATAACCTTAAATGCTAAATTCAGTGTGCTCTACCTTAGTTTTTCATGTTATGTTTGTTATGTTATGTAAGGACATAAGATCAGGAGATCTTATACAGATTCTTAAATTTGTAACTCCGCATGGACGAAATCACAATGACTTATTCATTCTAAGTTCAGAAAGCTTTTAACCCACTGGACTCATTCATGTAAAACAGAGTCCTAGCACCAATGAGTCTGGATCAAATTCCCCTGTAGACACTTTAGTGACATGGTAGAGGTTAAACAGAAACACCTCCAAACTCCTTGGTGAGCTTCAAAAAGATCTTAATCAACTCAACATTAGGCTGTCAGAAGGAGGCAAAGAAACTCTATTGCTAAAAGTTTTCTGAGTGTTATTGGTCAATTCACCCAAAGTAGGTGTGGACTAAGTTTGCTTTAAAGGATGAGGTTCTTAGTTTTTCTCAGAGTTTTAGTTTTTTGTCTTACCTCTGTTTCTTAGCTTTTTGTCTTAGTCTTATCTCCGGCTTCTTGCCTTGTTTTAGTCTTGTGCTCATTCATTTCTATCTCCGAGTGAAATGGACTTAGCCTGAATTTCCAGGAACTTTGCTTTCAATTAGCTAAACCTTTTAAACTTCCCGCGAACGACGCGCTCTCCGGAAGAACAAAAAAGAACGCTTCAAACTCACGGACACAGCGAGGATCATTACACAAACATGCATTCTTGCTCCGCACCAAGGATCCATGCAAGTATTATTTATAGCGAGATTTAGATGCATTAAGATTGTTTGCCCCTGCTTTAAGATGATTTGATTCTTTGCTGGCTCTCAAAGGTTAACTGTTTGTGACATTTTCCATTCTGTGATTTACTTTCTCTTTCTTTCTTTACTTTTCGTCATTCTGTTTATATGTATTCTTTGTTTTAAGTATAGTCGTATGTAGTTGTAGTTTCATTTATTAAAACCCATTATACGCTTGATTGTCTCTGTCTGCTGCTCACCTAACAAAGTCTCTTAAATGTGATATCTTACGCTACAAGCTTTTATATTGTGGAGTACTTTATAGTAATCTAATAGAACAGGAAAGTTAGTCTTCATGACCAGAAAAATAACCTTTCTTGAAAGTTGATAAGAAGAAGAATCTTCCTTGAGAGTTGATAAGAAGATTGTGCTGTTGGTTCGGAGGACGAACAGATTATCGATGTGGAATTAATTCTGTTAAAGGCTATTCTGAAAATTGATCTATTCTAGCCTATCTGTATATTCATAATTGATTGTAATTTGTTGTAATTAATTATCCATATATATAGATACAAAATACATGGGCTACTGTATGTATCCCCTTTTTGGGTGATTTAAAATATGTAGGTAATAACTGATCATAACATTTATATATATATATATATATATATATATATATATATAGATACAAATACATGGGCTATGTATCCCCTTTTTGGGTGATTTAAAATATGTAGGTAATAACTGATCATAACCAGTATGATTAATTATTAATTATATATTCCCATTTTTGAGCTAATTTGCTACACAACACTGAAGGAAATTCGTTTGGAACTTCCAGTTCACTGGGACTTTAAACTGAAATAGGCATTCGGTTTTGTATTTGCATATTTCAATCGAGCTTACAGCAATTCTTAGTACTTATGTTCAGGAACAGCACCATGTAGCAAAATCAAATTGCAATTGTTACACTTTTAAGAAGGATGCGATGTCACTTCCTAGGGCAACACATTTTTTTTCAGTAGAAAATACATGGAAAACACAGGTAAACAAGGAGCACTTTTCTCTGCATGTACACCGCACTTCATCACGTACTGAATGCTACTTCTATTCTGTTATTGTGTGATACCTTAACAGATTATCATAAACAATCACATGTCTGATAGTGCAAATGTCTAAGCAGGTACATAGCACTAGACACATTACTCTTCATACCACACTCAATTCTCAAGAAATACATGCTCTAAATACATAAACATCAAAACATAGATCTGAACATGTGCTGTGCCCGCTCTCACATGGCATAAAGGAAAGGTCTGATGAATAACGTCATTAAAGTATCACAAATTCTTTTAAAATTTATACAAGCGAGTCACTCAATAAACTCAATAAACATAACCATGTAAATAGCTATTTAGTATAAATTCACATTACTCTAGCATTGATAACTGCACATATACGTATTTAATACTCTAATCACTGTTTTAATTGTTTTTAGTCTTCAATGAAATATGCTAATAAACTGACTATATCATGAACTAGATTTCAACCAATCACCAGTTACTATGTTCTCATAATAAGCTCACAAAATGATTAATAAAGGCATTTTACCACTGAATTTGACTGGAGTTCTTATTAACAGTACTGAATGCACTTTTACATGTGGCTGACAAAGTAACGCTAAATGAGGTACACACGAATTAATCAATGTTTGTACATATCTATTTGGTTAATTATCCCTCGTCTCGCACTCACGTCTCGAGTATATATCTTTTTAGGCCTTTATTCCTCCGTTTTGCTCACGTCAAAAGTTACTAATTTTTCTCTTGAGTTGTTAACACTCTCGTCCGCCATTTTACGTACGACATTCTTAATCACAGTCAAAATTTAACTTTTCTTAACGTCTCAGGCACGAACTACGGCTCTATAAAAATACAATACTGTTAGGCATTACTAGTATGAAGATTATTGTCAGCTTACCTGTAGAAAATACATGGAAAACACAGGTCAAACAAGGAACACTTTTCTCTGCACGTACACCGCACTTCATCACGTACTGCAGTGGTTCTCAATCCTGGTCCTGGGGACCCACAGCTCTGCACAGTTTTGCTGCGTCCCAATTCGCATACCATCCGTCCTAAATAGTATTCAAAAATAGAATTAGTACATCCCAAATCGTAGTATGTTGAAATGATACGTGTTCAAAGTAAACACGGTCTCTGTCTCTATCTTTGACGATAATAGTGCAAATCAACGAGCATCGAGCAACGAGTCCTGCAACAGAAATCAATGGGATTTCACAAAATGACAAATAAAACACGACAGAAACTGATTTCGCTACGCTACTTGTTTTTAATCATCAACGAACACCACTAACCACTCGGTGAGTTGCACAGTTTTGAAAACAAACGTTAAGGGTTGTTTTACTCTCTGAAGCACCACTCTGAAGCAGTCAAAGGCGATTCTAAAAGAGTCAAAAAGTCGAGACAGGACCCATCGTCAAAATTTCTGTGTCCACCACTCTAGTTCATCCAAAACAAACTACAAAATAGACTCAAGGTGTTAAATACCGGAATTATCCTTTAATGCTCAAAATGGAGCTCTGAGCTCATGCACTTCTGAACTAATAGCTTTAAAACATTTAACTCGACACGCAATCGATATAGGTCCGTGTGTATAAGGGTTAACAGCCGCATGCAAAACACAGTGCTAGACAGGTCGGGTAGCCTAATGCTCAGACACAATCCCATAAATGATAAAAGTTAAAACTATAAATGTTCTCATACCATAGCACCATATCATATTAATTCTTACCTCTCAACCACTTTCTCATCAAAAACACATTCACGCGTCGCCTGCTCGTGCAGCGTGGTGGGTTGATTCTTGAGAATTTGCTTTTTGGTGCTGTTTCAATATTAACCAACTGCAGAACCATACGTCATAGCAGTGTGAGGACGACAGCGCCCGCCTCTGATGCCGGTGTGGTGAATAATCCGGTCACTTCGGTGTGATGAGTCCGGGCTTAGGACCCAAGCAAACCGATTGGTTCAAAGCACGTTTCATGGGTAATCGCTTTATTTATGCTTTTTTAATATGCTTTTTTTATTACAAGCATGTCATTTGTGTACTAATGCATATGATTTATGTAATAATTCTTAATACAGAACATCATACAACACAATAACATTTAATATAATAAAATTAGTGAACCAAAACTTGTAAAAATGTAATTAAATTACACAATACAATACATAATGAATTCAACGGAATTATGAGATTTAATATATTAATTTTTATTAACACAAAACTACAAGCAAAATGCACATCGTTTTAGGACATTTATAGAGCTTTTAAAATACACAACAATACAAAGCAGCTTTAAACAAACATACTCTAGTATGTCTTTACTTTCCTAAATACTTTTGTGATAGATAGTCCTCTGGCTATACATTGTGAAGATTAAAAAACAATTAATGTTGAGTTAGCTGTGTTAAAATATGTAATGAATGGTAAGGTTAAAGTTTTTTGAGAGCTAATGAGACACAAATAGATGCAGTGTCTTTTGCTGTATGTAAAGTCAAATCTTTAGTTTGAAGTAAATTCATGTTGTATGTGCAGTCAATTCTTTGTGGAACCATCCTAAGGCTTAGATGATGCAGTCAGTCAATTTCCCCTTTGCATGGTGGGGTTGTGACCTGGTAGGCGAGGAGGCTGGACTTGGTGTCGTGGACTGGCTGGAGGGAACTCTGTAAAAAACACACAAACATGCTACCAACACGTCACGTGCAACTGTACACTTGCACAGTCTTTAGTGCTATGGAACATCACTCACTGTTTTTACTTTGATAGGCAAGCTATAAGGTGCAACGCAGCACACGTAGTTAGCTCGTTGAACCTTGGATGTTGTGACATTAAAAGGCTATTTTAATGACACACTCCACAAGATAAGATATATCAGCCCAAAAGTGACTGAAACCTTCCGTTCGTCTCAGTATTATAAGGCTGATCTGTAAAACAAAAGATAAAAAAAAGTAATTACTTAATGAGTTAGTTTAATGAGTTAGTTCACCAAAACATATAAAAATCAGCCATCAGTTTCTCCCAACATATTATCAAATGATACCAGGGTGAGAAAATGATGTGTTTTTTTGGTGATATAAAAAATTCAAGTACATATTTGTACCAACACGATCCCATAAAATGCGTACCTCAGGAATCAATTCACACATTAAAAGGTCGATATGTTCAAGCTTTTTGTCCTTCTTTTGCTCAAACACAATATTGTCGATGTGTCCTAGAAGTTCCTCAACAGTGCTGACAAGGCTGGATGAAAGCTCTTAGGTTTTGTCATTTTCCCAGACTTCATTTGCCACCATTGTTCCACGTAGGTTTCAGTGAGCCTTTCACAATTCCTTGAAACAACTCCTGAAAAAAATATTTAGTATAGCAAACAATATCTAGACATTTTAAATTTTGTAAAGTCTTATATGTACCTGAATTTGGATGAATGAGGACACACATTTTACACATACCTTTTATACGTCAAATGCTGAACAGCATATGCTGCCATTGATGATGTGTGATATCTTCTCAGATGCCACAGATCTTCTCCCTGTATCACCTCGTTTTTCATTGAGGTCCATTTGTCCCTCACCTCCATTTCTGCCATCTAATGCAATAAACACAGTTGTTAAAGTAATGTAGATAAAAAATAAAATAAAATAAATAAATAAAAGCATTTATTTAACTTACTGTACAAACCAAAACCCCACAGTTGTTAGAGTCAGCCAGCCTCCACTGTTCTGGGTACTCAACAGTCCATTTTCCCAAGTCCCAAGTATTTCGGAAGGCATTGCTTTTGTACAAAAGAAAAAATAAATTAATAAATGTACATTAGTAAATAAAGATAACAATTGTGACATTTACAAAGCACATAATACCATAGTATAGCCAGGTCCATCGCAGAAATTGACTTGTAGTTGCCAGTGGGGTACGAATACGATTCAGCAAACTATCCAAGACCTTTACAAAATAAACAGAAACCGCTTTAACCAGAGTAACTACTGTTGAGTAAAACATTTTTTTTTTTATCCACACATACCCACAAAATGAAGTGGTTTCCCTTTTCGGGGCTCTGTCCACCAACAATTCTTGGAATAAGGACCGTGTCATTCTCATCAAGGTCCTTTAAAATATTTTTAAGTAAATAAGTAAGTAACTGTGTCCCCTGCCCCTGAAATTTATTTCATAGATTTTCATTTACCTTCAGACAAGAAATGTGACTGTCATCCACATGTTTCTTGATAGTGAAGGATCGCCACCAGAGAACGAAGTGTGCACCTGTAAAGCAGTTCCACCATGTGCTTTACAGAGCTGTGCAATCCTTGTGTCAAGAATCTAAAAGAAATAGTAGATTTCAATAAAATGTTGTTGAATAATAAAAGAAGTACATATAGGAGGTTTGTGTACAAAAGACCATATAAATAAGCTTGACAGGAACAAAAGAACACACAGTAAAACACGAGAGGGGCCAGAAGGACCAATGTTTTACAAAAGGCAGAGGGGTTATCTGGTTTCGGCCTCGCAGGTGGGAGAACAGTAAAACTCTGGGGCGGGGGGTTTAGAAAGACCACTGTATCTCTTTTTCCAGTTAGACCTGGTTTACTGGGGGAGCGGGAAATTACAGGAGAAGAGACTATAGGTATAAAAAGACTGTCTGTTTTCTGCGTGATAGGTCTTGTTCCTATCACGAGGTAGCTGTCGTGGTATTTTTTTGTGAACAAACCTCTTAAAGAGAATAAAACTTCTTCTCTTTAATACAAATTGACTTTGAATGTTTCTTATGCCTGATGCTGTTTTGTTAGTTATTGTTTTTGCCACAACAATTGGTGTCAGAAGCGGGACTCCTTGAGGTTTTTCTTCTGGTCCTGACAGCGAATTTGACGAACTGATCATCTCAAAGCACCAGGCTTTGATCTTACCTCGCCGAATTTAAGAGAGAAGAGCCAAAGCTGCTATCAGGGCCAGGGAGAAACATCACTGGAATCAGAAAGAACTCTGTGGCAGTAAAAGCATCTCGGGTAAGAGACAGTAAAATTATTTTATTTTGTGTGGTATAATTTTATATGACTGTATCCAACCATAGTGGCTGGAACTATCTCTTTGGTACGGGCAGAGAAGGTTTTTCGAGGGGGAAATTGTAACCTGAGGAAGTCAAGTCATTTTATGCCGAAAACTAGCTCGTAAAACTGGACGGAAGAGCCACACCTGATTAATTAGGTGAACCAAATCAATGGAGCGCTGGAAAGCGTTCACAGAAAGATTTTTTTTTGAGTAAACCATAATTACAGAGCATATTTGCTACCCTTGCCGATTTGAGGTGACAAAATCGGATCTGTTGAAGACGTTTAACAGATTATTAGACGTGCGTCGAAGGAAAATCCAGCAGAGATAGAGATCAGCCAATATGAGATCATCTAACAGTAAACTGAATAATTTGAATACACCGGTTTTTATGTCAAATGAAAAAGAATTACGGACATAAATGTATGCTGGACATAGAAAAGTTGATAAAATATCATAATTTTCCCAAAGAAGGGACACTGAGCAAAATAAGACTGAATGTTGTGAAAGTCAGTTAAAAAAAGAAGTGAAAAGCAACAGAGTTGTTGCGGTTGTTCTCATCATGTGTGTAAAGAGTGTGAACAGACTATAGATTGTTGGATTGAGGAAGCCGATAGAAGAGAACGAAAGCAAATGCAAAATGAATTAAGCAAATGAATTTGATTCGTTTAACCACAATATTTATCTTGAATTTATCTGTGACCTCAGCTCAGATTACTGCCGCGGCAGATTACGTCATAAAGAGAATAAACTGACACTTTTCGAAGTCTGTGATTACAGCGCCACTCAGCGGTAAAAGGCAGCAAATACACATCCCGGTAAAAGTCTCATTCTGGTTGTCCACCATCTGTAGTGTCCATGACGTCACCCGTAGGTTTCTGAAGAGCATTTTTGAAGCCTAAAGTGGGCGGAGACGGCCGTCGCCATCTTGGCCTCGCGTCACTCCCGGATAACAGAAAATTGGCAAAGAGGCGGGGCGTGAGTGGAGCTAAGAAGCCTGGCTATCTGAAACCACGCTCACCGCTCGACGTGACCGAGTTAGCTCAGGCTTGGGAGGTAATGCTATATGCTACTGACAGTACCCTATCGAAAGTACCAAGTCTGCGAAGCCCGCGCTAAAGTGCCAGTTGATGATGTAAAGCCAATTAAAAGTTCCTGTTTTTGCCCTTCGAAATATTATAATAGTTAAAAGACATGGCTACAAGTGAGACTGTGTATCGTGATTCTGTACTATTCTGCTAGTTGAAAATGTATTATGCAGTAACTATTACTCTGAGAGAGTGTGTGTGACAGTGATTTATGTGCATAGCAGTTAGCAGCTACATGTCAGTCACTCTTTTTTTATAGTCTATGGTCCGTCAGCGCGGCATCGCTCGTCAAGTTCGTAGAGAGCTTATTCAGTCCATTTTAAATTCTGATTTTGGCCGCCTCTCAAATGGGTTAAACCATAGATATATTGCCTATGAAGTTCAAGTAAATGGCTAGAAAATCCCCGCTCATTCAAGGATGTGCATTTATTGCATGGACGGAGAAAGCGCCGACACCTGCAGGATTTCATCTGACGGTACATAAGCATATTATAATCTATCTGTTCCGTGAGAGCAGAACGAACGAGCCTTTACATCTATAGACGTTTTTAAATCTGAAAACTCCAAAAACCAACAAAATTGTCAGAATCCATTAGTGTATGTCCACAGAGGAAAACAACTGAAATACAGCGCTGGTTGTTCTCTCGAACGATACTCGACGACAACGACGGAATCCTAAGCCGTGGGCAAAGTAATGGGTGTATTAAATAGTATGAAATAATCCAGAAAAAAAGTGTTTCAACAAATACATTTACATAATCAATTGCATATAATCATTTATTTTTTAAGCAGTTCCAATCACCTGCTTTGAGGTGTTGATGGCATGCACCACATCCTCCAGTTTTTCATCCCAGTCATTCTGCATGTCATTGCAGTACTTTGACAATGACCTCTTTATAGTCTGATTAGTCCTCTCATCCTGTCCATTTGACTGAGGGTGGTAAGCTGACATGACACACTGCTTCACACCCAATTCCTTAAATATGTCCTCATTTAGCACTTGGCTGCAATGTATAGGATGATGCACCAGGGTGGGTCCACTGAAAGGATGATGTGCAACTATGCCATCAAAACCCGTGCAAATTTAAGCAAATGCTTTTTTAATAGCTGTCCACTGTTGTGACCACTATGCATGAAAGGGTTAATCCATATAAAACAGCGCTTAATCTTGCAAAGTACGTTTTGGTGCTACTGCTATCATTACGTTAGTAATTCATTAAGTTAACTATAAAGTGTCGCTATGTTGTGAGAAGGTACTCCTTTGCAAAGATCCCAAACCTAACTAAGCATTTAACAAACAGAAAAGAAGTCGTGACATTCCATTGCCAGATGTTCTTCAGTCCTAAAAGTAAAACAAAAAACACAAACAATCTGTTTTTAAAAGATCTTTTAGAAAGTCATGGGGCCCTATTTTAACGATCTGAAACGCAAGTGTCAAAGCGCAAAGCGCAAGTAACTTTGTGGGCGGGTCTTGGCGCTGTTGCTATTTTCCCGGCGGGATAAATGACTCTTGCGCCAGGCGCAAATCTAAAATGGGTTGGTCTGAAGTAGCTTCATTATGCATAGGTGTGGTTTGGGCGTAACGTGAAATAAACCAATCAGAGCATCATCTCACATTCCCTTTAAGAGCAGACACGCTTTTTCCATAGCGGATTGCTATTGTAACGGCAGATTTGCCAGGCGCGCGCCAGGAGCGGTTCACAGCCAAGGAGAGCAACGCTCTCGTCACGGCCGTAAAAGAGAGAAATTACATTGAAATGGAGAAACCCACCCAAAGTAACTTCGGTTAAACAGGCGTATGATAATTTGGGTAAATGTGTAAGCTAGATGTATGCTTTTATAATAAATTATCTATCTATCTATCTATCTATCTATCTATCTATC
>FLSR01000045.1:209463-222927 GCA_900092035.1 Leuciscus waleckii
TTCCATAGTAGGAAAAAATATATACTATGGAAGTCAATGAGACCAGAAACTGTCGGTCTGGTTACTGACATTCTTCTAAATATCTTCCTTTCTGTTCAGAGAAGAAAGAAATTCATACAGCTTTGAAACAACATGAGGGTGAGTATATGATGACAGAATTTTCATTTTAAAAGTGAACTTCTCCTTTAACTATGCATTGGAGGGTTATATTAATAATTTTATTGTTGAGAAGGTCGATGAAAAAGCTTCACCTCCAGACAAAGATTTACAGGTCACAGTGTAAACGTTATAGTTTGGTGCTATTTCGCTTCAAACGCTCGCTTTATACGCGCGTCCTATTCGCTTTGGACACGCGAATGGATTAAAAATGTTCAGGCGTCGAAGTAGACGCGATACGCGTGAATTTGACGCTCTATTCGCGTTTGGTGTGAACGCAGCATAATGAACAGGCTGCGATGTCAAGATTGCAATGCTGGAATGTGTGTGTGTGTCTCAGAGAGGCGCGGACGCGATCGAAGAGTGGAAACATAAAAACATACTCCATCATTTTGTTCAGCTAAAGCTAGGCTAACGTTAGCCTGTTACGTTAGAGATGTTAAAGATAATGTTCAAATACGTTGTTGACTTACCTTAGAACAGATGTAGACATCCTTGTTTAATTTATCCACGTTTAGTTGGTGTTGTGGTCTAAGTAACCGCATAACTTAATCCAGAGCAGACACTTATCTCGGTTGAGATGTGGCTTGGGAAAGGGTAAAAAATACACATCGTAGCCCAGCCTCTCAGGATACCTAGTGTCGGAGTTGCATGTACCCCATGCACACCGTTTTACCATTTTAAACTTAAAATGACAAGAAAAAACATATATAAACGAATGAAAACTGACTAACTGCAATGCATTTCAATGGACGTGGAAGCAGAGAATGTCCGAGTGTATGGGTTAGCTATGCGCACTGTGATTGGCTCATCGCTTGGGGGCGTGGCTTAGCCATAGGTCAATTGGGTCCTACGTCCGGACCCATCACTTCAAAGTGACCGGATACTATACCACACCAGCATACTGACTCGTTTTAAGGCAAATCCCATAGTAATTTCCTGTTTACATGACAGGATCACACGTACGAAAAGTCACGAGCAGACCTCGTGTGAACAATAAGGAGGTTTCCAATACACGATAACGAGGCATAAACAGTGTACGGAGGAAAGCCTACAAGGTAATACATAAAATGCCACAACATATAGTTAAATGGCACTACCCTTATTTAAAACTTCCCCTTATGTGGCCACGCTACAACGGAGAACTGTCACGTCCGTAACATTGTTTTTTTCCTCATAAATGTGAACACGAAAAATAAAATAAAAAGAATATTTTATGTTCTGTGGAGGCCGACCCTTCTTAATCCGGTGGGTATATTACTTTTGGTTTGCGCAGTGTAATTCATAGAATTACTAAAAAATATTTTTCTACCTAAAAGTTTAAGATTTTTTGTGTCACGTCACATGTGTATTTATCAATCATCATATTAAATAGAAAACGCATGTGTAGACATATATTTTTCTAATGTCTTGACTCCTTTATTAGGGAGTATGGATATATATAAACAGATGTTTCAATATATTGGTATTAAATGCATTTTCTGAGAATTTATATTTCAAGTTTTGACTGCAAATGTCACGTCCATAACGCTGGAATTGCCCAATTTTAGATCATTTATCCTCAACTAGTTTTTTGGTGTAGGTCTACGTATTTTTTTATGTTAACTTAAATAATACTAAAAGTAATTTAAAGATGTGGTAGCCCTACATCTTACACATCACACTCCACTGTTATGGTGGCAATTTCAGTAGATTTACTCACTAACATTGTTGTGGAAACCCAATAAGAATGGAAACTAAAATATGGTAGTATCATGCAACAGCGCACATTCTATCAGCTGCAGTTCTGCAGCTGCCAATTTGGACTGAGGCACCATTAACATTTGATGTGAATGTACGTCAAGTTTTAAAACTCAACGTACATTCACATCACATGTTAATGCAGCGGTAGAGTTACTTTCACAGGACACTGCACTTATTCGCAATCACAAAAGTTAATTATTTGCTCATGCTTTAAAGCTTTGCCGGGTAAACATTTCATTGGCTTCTGTTCTGACATTACAGTATACACTTTTTCTGAGCACGTACTGAAGTGCGCGCGCACTATCATACAGCACCACACTGGATTTTTGTTGGGTCAGACCCATCTGATAGCGATGGGGGGCCGAGACCGAGAGCTACATGGAAAAAATATGCACCAAACAAGCCACTTTGAAATTTAGCTGTTTTCATGAATACAAAAGTTGGGTGACCCTCCCCCTAGAACAGTGGCGGCTCCTGCAAAATCTCTCAGGGGGGGCAAATGTTTGGATGATTGATAAGGATAAGGTCCACCCTTAAGCATGTAAAGGCAACTTCACTACTTTAATATTAATGAAAAATAAAGTGACTACAATAAATCTCCTTGTTTGTTTCTATATGAATGTTAACAATTCAGCAGGCAGGTCAAAATCAATTCAAACAAAGCCCAGCCAGGATGCGAATTTCCAAATTTTTTTACTCCAATTAATTTAATAAGAAACAACTGAAATCACATAACCATCGAAAATCTTTGTTATGATGTTCGTTTTATAAGCTTCCTTATATGGTATTACACAATTCATGGTATCATTTGAAAGCTTAGAATCTAAGCTTTACAAAGAATACTATCACTTTCGTTTTTATGATACATATCGAATGAAATATGAGCTTAAATATGCATTGGTCCCAGGCAAAAAATTCCGCTTTATGATTGCGAAGAAATCTTTCTACAAATATTTATTTTTTATATATTTCACCAAACAGTCAAATCATATATCACAAGAAAGCTCTCATTCTAAGGAATTTGAAGATGTAGATTATTACATTGTGAGACAATCATAGACCGAAATATCTTCAAAAGAATCACGCAGAGAAATAAAATCAAACAGAGATGACAATTAAAAGTATCCCATTCCTGCTCCGATGTCGGCTTCAGTCAGCCGCAAACAGTCACATAATCTATATCACCTTTTAGCTTAGGATGTTATCTTTCAAATGAGACCCTTTTCATGTTTCTGTGAGCTTTCGTTGGTAAGAAAAACCTTTCGAATGAACTGAGAGGAGACGCGCTCTGGGCGCAAGACACTGAATCTCAACGCCATCTGTACAGGCGCGAGCCTTACTTTGTGCTACTGCTAAGGAAAGTATTTAGTATATATATCTAACCGGAACTAAGCTCGCGTCACATATCAGAGACGGACCTTTCACAAACGACGCGAGTTCAAGAGACGGATGTGCTATAGACAAGTTTCCTGAGTGAAATAGGCGGGCCGCCATTAGCCTTTCACTCTGCCAACGACTTCCGGTTGTGTCTGCCAAGCACTTCCGGTTAGCGAGTTAGCGTCTTTTACTGTCTTTGGTTAGCGTGCAAAAAGTAAACTATGGATGGTGTTACACGCCGACACGGCTCCGGGACATATTGTGCTGTTCGCGGTTGCAACAACTCGTGGCGATTGCTGAATGTTTGGTCGGAAGGAGAATGTTTCGAAGGATGTAGGTATATACGTTTGCTGGACAATCTTGCAGGAGGGGTCTTTCTGCAGAGGGTCTCTCGGCTTTGTTTGTTAATAAAGTCTAATATTTCTGGTATCGAAAATCTCTGAAGTCATTTCCCTGAAAAGAAATAATTAACCACAACACGTTCCAAAGACAAGCACAAAATAAAGCACAAGCAGCAGCACGAGTAGCAGCACTAGCAGCAACACGAGCAGAAACAGAAGCAAAAGAAGCGCGAGCAGCGGCAGATGCAGCAATGCAAGCGCTACAAACGCAAGAATTCCCACCAGCACCATCACCGCCAGTACAGCAGGTGGCGATAGAATTCTCGGCGCATGCTGCCACAGGCAGCGAAGAAGAAAGGGAGAAGGACGAAGAACAGGAAGTTTTCGGAGACGCGTCTGAAATGGTTCCCGGCACAACTGATTCAGAAAGACCAAGCACCAGCGGGCCAAGAGTGACAAGATCAAAGATGAGTAAAAGTGGAAAGATCAGCGTCACAGCCCCGAACATAACAGCCCCGATGGTCGAAGTTGCGGGACCGGATGGGCCAATGCTAGTTTTTAGAGCTTGGACAGTGGCTGATATGAGAGATGCGATGGCGCATTTGCCGGACCCGCAGGACGCGGGAGACAGATTGCAAATAACTGTTTTTTCTGTGCCAAGAGTTCAGCCCAACTTCACAAGAACTGAGACGTATGCTGGGTGTGAAAATGGGTCCAGCGAACTGGCATAAGGTGAGCGGAAAACTAGCGAACACGGACGTGAGACGAGTACACCCAAACTGGGAACATGCGAGCAACGATCCATACAAGAAGGAGGTGGAAAATTTCTCTAACGCAGTAAAAGCAGCATTCCCTCCGCTTGTGAACACTGAAAAGATTACTTGCTGCACCCAGGAAAAGGATGAGTCTGTTAGCAACTACTACTACAGACTTTTTGAAACATTCGGAAAACACAGCGGCCTGACGGAGCCTGAAGAAAGAGGGAATCAACCAGGTACGTGGGAAAGTCTTTTGCTAGGTTTTTTTCTAAAAGGACTGAGAACAGAAATTTCAAGAGGAACGAAGGCAAGTTACGTAGAGTGGAAGAACGGGCGCTTAACTTCAGCCCTGATGCACGCTATACACACGGAAGATCAGCTGCAGGAAAAGAAAGACCGAAAACCACTCACAATGGCAGTTGTGCAACGTGAAACAAACAAGCCTGAAACTCAAAAGACGAGAGGAAGAGGTGAGGGAAGGAAATGGCGGTGCTATGTGTGTGCTACAAACAACCATACGGTCAGAGACTGTACCAAATGCAGAGTGTGCAGAAAAGACGGACATTGGAGCAATGAGTGCCCGAATTTAAAGTCGGATTGAAACGAGAGGAACGGAGAGCAGAACGGAGACGGTCTGGTCCGGGGCAATCGGTGGCTGACCACAAAACAGGGAAGTGACCATTTATTACTAACACGCAAACACGACACACACACAAACACATACACTGATCTATACTCTGCTATCTGCAATGAAGAATCTGCTTGCAAATCTTTCTGTGCTTTGAGCAATGTTGTGAATGATGAAATTTTTAGCGTTTTTTCCGATGAATGTTTGAAAAATGTACAAAAGCACAGGGTTTTCTCAAATGCCAAAATACCCAATGATAGTTGAAGGATTGTAATAACTTTCTTGTCGATTCTGGAGCCTCAGTTAGCACCTTACGACCATGTGACTTGCCATGTGTGCTGAAAATGACAGGAAAAGTGTATGAAAGCACTTCGGCTTCGGGCCATTTGATCTCTGAACAATTCACTGAAGCCTTAAAGTGTGAGACGGAGGGGGGGCCGAACTCTGAAACATGAGTTTCTCTGGTCGGCCAACTGTCCCGTGCCGCTAATGGCCAGAGATTTAATGTGTGAATTAAATTTAATTCTGAGTGCTGATTTCTCCGGAATCAATATTGAGGAAGCACCACAAATTACATGTTCTAAATTTGAGCCACAGTGGGCTTACGAATGGCAGATAAAAGATGTTCATTGTGCAGAGATGATTTTGAAATTGGCTAAAGATCGAATAACACCAATCAACACAGAGTTTATGACGCCTGATAGAATGCATTGCAGGTCACATATCGTAGATGAGCGTGATTCACACTATGAAGAAACTTGGTTTAATGGAGTGGAGAATGAAAGTGTAAAATTTGACAACATTTTCTGGGCAGAGAATGTGTGTGCACTGTATGCGTGTTTGAATGAAAAACAATTGCAGTATTATTTAATGGCAGGAAACAGTGTCCCTCATTTATCTGTGTCCAAGGGCACGAATAAGCAGTGGGCAGAATTAGGGCCTTTTGTGAATGACTGTTTACAGGCCACAGACTGGGTTGAAATTGATACAGACATAGCACAGGGCAAAAGTGTTGGAGCATTTAAATCAAAATGCGATTTTGATGTGCAAGTTTTGAGAACTGTAACTGCTATTGTGAACAATGATGTGACAAAACAGGGGGTGGGGGCTATTTCTGCATCAGAAATACCTCCAAGATTGTGGGCAAAACACAAGTATGATGTGGGTTTGATAAAGGGATGCGAGCCGGTTGTAAACACCCCGAAATCTGATTACAAACCGTGTCAGGCGCAATATCCCCTCAAACGTGAGGCATTGCAGGGCATAATGCCAGTATTTGATCCTTTATTGAGGAGGAATAATTATACCATGCAATGATTCACCAGTGCGCACACCAATTTTTCCTGTAAAAAAGATCAGAGATAAGGGTCAGCCAACAGAGTGGCGATTTGTTCAGGATCTACAGGCTGTAAATTCAGCTGTCATTGCCAGGGCAGCAAGAGTGCCAAACCCTTATACTATTTTGTCACAAATTCCGCAAGATGCAACGTATTTCTCTGTGGTAGATTGGGATAATGCTTTCTTTAGCGTCCCAGTGGAAGAGAAAAGCCACTTTTGGTTTGCGTTTGATTTCAATAATAAAGGCTACACATTTACAAGATTATGCCAGGGATTTTGCGAATCCCCAACAATTTACAACGAAGCCCTTAGGAGGAGTATTGAGCCTCTGACTATGACAGCTGGAACAGCCTTATTACAATATGTTGATGATCTATTCATTTGTGCCAAAGATAAAGCTACCTGCATTTCTGACACTGTGGCTCTCCTGAAGCATTTGGAGCGGGAGGGGCACAAGGTCAGTCTTTCAAAGCTGCAGTTTGTGAAACAGGAAGTGACATTCCTAGGGCATGTTATCAAACCTAACAGCAAAGCACTGTCTGAGAAGCGGGTGCGGGCCATAAAAGAGGTACCAAAACCAATTACAAAGAAACAAATGCTGTCATTCTTAGGAATGTGCGCTTACTGCCGTACGTTCATTCCTAATTATGCCATTTTTGAACAGCCCTTGCGAGCCCTAACGACAGGGAAAGGGCTGAGGTAATGTGACAGACTTCTCTGAACAAGTGAGGCTGAGGAAGCGTTTGATAACATGAAAGTGCAACTGGCTATGGCTCCAACGTTAGGCCTTCCTGCCATAAACCACCCGTTTGTACAGATGGTCGATGAAAAGAATAATTTTATGACTTCTGTTCTCTTGCAGACTCATGGTGACAGACTGCGACCTGTGGCATATTTTTTCAACGAAACTCGATCCTGTAGCTGCAGGACTTCCAAATTGCCTCAGGGCAGTGGCAGCAGCTGAGCTGGCTGTGTGGCTCGAGAGAATTTGTAGGATATTCTGATTTAACTTTGATGGTACCACATGCAGTCTCCATGATTTTGCAAGAGCAGAGAACGTCACACTTGTCTACAGCCCGATGGTTGAGATATCACACAATCTTGTTGGACATGCCAAACATAACTGTAAAAAGATGCACAATTTTGAATCCCGCCACTCTTCTGCCCACACAGGCGGATGGTGAGGAACATCATTGTTGTCTGTCAGCGTTAGAACAAGTGTGCACACCACGTCCAGACCTATTAGATGTACCGTTAGATAATTGTAACAATATCCTGTTTGTGGATGGATCTGCGTTGAAAGAGGACAGGAAAGAACAAAGTGGGCTATGCTGTAACGACTGAATTTGAAACTGTGAAATCTGAAAAATTACCATCTCATTACTCTGCCCAGGCAGCTGAACTGGTCGCGTTGACTGAAGCATGTAAACTAATGACGGATAAATGTGTGACGATTTACACAGACTCACGTTATGCTTTTGGAGTCACGCATGACTTTGGTGCTTTGTGGAAGCACAGAAAATGTTTGAAGTCAGATGGGCGCCCGATACTAAACGCGTCTCTGGTATCGGACCTCCTCGAGGCCATTCTGTTGCCGGACAAAATTGCAATTTGTAAGTGCGCAGCGCATACTAATGATAAAAGTTTCATTTCAACAGGAAATGCCAGAGCTGATATGGCTGCGAAAGCAGCGGATCAGACTGGAGATGATAGTAAAAGCGCCACTTGCACACAAGTTGACATTAACCTTGACATTTCTCCTTTTTTACAGAGCATGCAGTCTTTTTCCACAGGAGCTGAGAAAAACAAATGGAAGGCAGCAGGCTGCGGCCTTGTTGATGGCATATGGAGATCTGTTGATGGAACGCCATGTCTCCCAAACCACTTCTTTCAGCACTATGCTAAATTGACACATGGTTTAGATCATGTATCAAAAAGCGGGATGATCACACAAATGAAAGAATTGTGGTTTACCAAAGGTTTCACAATATACGCTAGATTTTTGCAAAAGATGTGTTATTTGCACCACATATAACGTTGCACGGGGCATTAAAACACCACTGGCAAATCAGCCAGCCCCAGAGGGGCCGTTCGAATATTTAATGATCGATTTCATTGAATTAACCCCTTGTGGGAAGCAGAAATATTGCCTAGTAATGGTTGACATGTGGTCTAAATGGGTCGAAGCCTTCCCAACCTCGAAGCAAGACGCGGCAGCAGTAGCCAAGGCTCTGCTAACCGAGATTGTTCCAAGATGGGGAATTCCAAGAAAAATCAGTTCTGACAACGGAACACACTTTGTCAATAAGGCAATAAAGCAGGTGGGTCAGTTCTTAGGAATTGATATGAGAACACATTGTGCCTATCACGCCGCCAGCGGAGGCGCTGTGGAGCGTGAGAACCAGACGGTAAAAAACAAATTAGCAAAGTGTTGTGAGGAAACTGGACTCTCTTGGGTGAAAGCGCTCCCAACCGTGTTAATGTACATGAGAATGAGAAAGAGAGTGAAAACAAATTTGAGCCCATTCGAAATTCTCTTTGGTAAACCTCCATTCATGGGAATAATGCGGGGAAAACGCAGGCTTCCATCAACAGATGTGTGCGAAAATGAGATGTTGAATTACTGCAAAGAAATGTCATGTCTGTTATCCAATATTTCTGTGCAGGTCAAGGCAGCCCAGGGGAAGATTGCTGAGGCGTTCCTGCATAAGATCAGGCCGGGAGATTACGTGGTAATTCGTGATCTGAGGGGGAAAAGCTGGAGGGCAAAACGGTGGCTAGGACCGGACCAAGTCTTGCTGACGACACACACGGCGGTGAAGGTCGGAGAGAGAGCTACGTGGGTGCACGCCAACTACTGCAGGAGAGTTCCGCCCATATCGGAAGGGCAACAGGAGGAGGAGCCTCAGCAACAACAAGTTCAACAATAAGCCCCAAGATCGAGCCCAAACACCAAGTGCAAGAGCAAGGTCACTCAGGAGGAGTGATAAGGCCGGTGTGCAGAGTAAAACCATTTGTCACCACAGCCAGAGACATTGATCATTGCAAAGAGCTGTAATCACTAGACAAGATGGATCGTTCGAGACCGTGGTACCCATTCAGACTGCCAGGAAGGTGTGAACCTTGTAAGACTACATTAATTTTAACTTTGATATCAGTGACTATTGTTTGATAAATTTGTGCTCCACTGAGGGCTTGAAAGTGCGGTCTGCGAAAAAACACACCAACTGGACTGAAACATCTGTGCTGAACAGCACCATCAGACAACGTGATAAAAGAGACACATTCACGGAAGTGGAGCCGGTGAGAGGACTGCACGGAAGCATCATCACGATAGAGGAGGGATCAAGTGTGACTTTCAAGTGCAACCCATTCCAAAAGAACTGTCTCGGGTGCGATGGACACACTGAAGAGCACGCACATTTCTACTTCTGCGGAAGCCCATGTAGGTGGACCGACGTAAAAGCATACGCTCATCACTACAGGACGGAATACGATGAAAGATTTCAGGTGTATGCTGAAGACAAAATGAGTAGCAACAGATACGGGATGAGAGTGGAATTGAAACATGCGACACGTGCTGACCAAGGCAGGTACTACTGTGCCCTGGACTTGACTGAAACTGACTGGTATGAGACAATAGACATTATGGTAGTCGAGGCAACCAGACCACGAACAACAACGACGACGACACCTTTCTTGTCACCTGTGCCACCCGAGATTGAATAGGCTACTGAAGAAGAACTGGCCTGGATGGGGAACGAAGACACAAGCAAAGGTCAGATAAATCCTGAAGTGCAGAAAGCCATGATGAAATGCCAGGGGAACAAAGCCTGCGCGCTAGCAATGCTGCAGAAAGAGGAACTGGAGATCAAAACAAGCTGCTGGATGTGTCTGCAAATATCTCATGCCTGGAAAGCTGTCCCTCTGACGACAGCAACAGTCAACGAAACTAAGTGTCTTATTCCTCAAAAAATGACTGATGTGCTAAAAACTGTTGTGGACCTGGAGGAAGGAAGGACACCAACGAAACTTAATGATAAAACTACTCAAGGTAGTCAATATCGAGCTTGTAGCTTAGATCTTTTTAGTTTCATTGACTTTTATAAGGTGGGTTTTCAAACACAGAGACAATTAAAAGTATAAATGGGTTTATTAATAAAATGGCACACACTAGAGATTATATAAACTACAAATATAAACGTACGTAAAAATGCGAACAAACAAACAAACAAACATTTAACCGAAACACAACATAAAACATATCGTGATCAGACTGAAATGAAATGAAAGAAAGAAAGATAGACAGAGAGAAGAGATAGAGGGTAACTTAATTCACAGACCTAAGAATTGGACACCTGAAATCAGCGTTTAGAGAGAGTTACGTTACTTGCAAGATTCTGTGTTCTTTCAGTGTGGTGCTGAAAAGGGGGCGCGCGTGCGCGTGTCCGGCTGGTTTGCGTCTAGCTTCGTCTTTTGGGTCGTTTCGCAAGACGATGTAAAGGCTCACTTGAATTTAACGTTACCGAGAAAGTTCAGATTCATCTCCCGGGCAGGGAGAGGTTTAAAGTCTTTGTTGCAAAGGACGCAGCTACGACTCGAACGACTGTCATGTGAGAGGTCGAAAATAACATTCATATTTAGAAATATGGTATTTCCTGGAATAAATGCATATTATTGTACTTTGCAGTCAAGATTCGACTCCGACGTGTTTTTCCCATTACATTGACACCTCGAATGACGTTTTTGCATGAAAGAAATACAGGGTTACATAATTTCCTCATAATCACTTAGCCTAGTGATTTTGATTAACATAATAACGTTGCATAGATACCTCAGACATTATCTGGCATTATACACACATAAAAATACATATCAAAAACATTGCTATTGGATCATATGTGTGGAAATGTCTGGAATGTTGGCTTGCAGAATAACTGGAGGAGCTGGAGCTCTGGAGTCATAAAGTTTATGACCAGGTCGAGGTCGGGTTACAAGACACTATTGAGGAACCTTCTTGAAAAATACATTTCAGAGCCAAACACTCGAAGATCATAACTATATGATCAAAACAACATTAATCACACATGCATACAGGAAGTTCAGATGCAAGCCTGAGTTACATACATTAAAGGATGTTAAGTTACACACAAAAGGATGTTGGTGTGTGTGTGTGTGTGTATGTGTGTGTGTGTTCTGGAATGTCTCGAGGCTGTAAGGTTGGGGGAAACCCATCCAAGCTGGCAAATTGGTCCTTGTGGGGTAATTATTAACCAGTAAGGACAAAGGCGATGTGTTTTGCCATCACATGATCTGCTTAATGCGAAAAGCAGATGTCATTGTTGCTACACACCTTTGAGGGTAACGTATGCCCAGGGTGACGTTTGCGTTTGTTTCAACAGACCGAGACTGTTAAGGACTGGATGGTCCGACTGCAGGATCAAAATCAACGTAAATGACAGAACAATGGACAATTGTACAGTGGTCATCAACAACAAACAAATCAACTTCACATGCCCATTCAACAAACCGAACCAAAGTTCACCAGCTGCGGTGTGGGTTTGTGGCGACAGAGCTTATCACCGTTTGCCTAAAAAAGACTGGTCAGGTTGCTGTTATCCAGCTTTAATGAATGTGGGGACTTCTGTGTATTTGCCAAACAAAGTAGGTAAGAGGGAGAAACGAGATGTTAAGATTTTGCCTGGGGCTTTGCCAAAATATTATGCGGGGTACACATTAACTGACCCGTGGACAACACCAGGAGCAAATATAGGTTGGTCAATTTTCTTAGGGGTGGGCACAGCGGTAACGATTAACAAGATTAATGGGTTAGCATGGACAGTATTAGCAATAGCCAATAGCACAGAAAATGCTTTGACATTAATAAGCGAGGAAATGCGTCAATTGAGAGAATCAGTTATTCAAAACCGTTTAGTTCTCGACATTCTCACGGCAGAGAGGGGTGGAGTTTGTAAAATGTTGGGGGTATCATGTTGTTTTAACATTCCTGATTACAGTGACAACATAACCAATATCATTGATCACATGAGGGAAGCCGTAAGGGAGCCCTCTCCGGCTACTGATAGCCAGTGGACGGGATGGCTGATGTCTTTGTGGTCAGGGTGGTTCTACCGAATAATCCAAGTTGTCTTGCCAATTGTTGGAATGGGATTGTTAATTTTATTCTGTTTACCGTGTATCATGACGTGCATTTCCAGTTCAGTACAGAGACTGATCAGAGCAGGGACAGGTAGCACGGTGACGTCAGTTCAAGCAGTAAAACTGACTGTGTATCCGGCCACTGGTGAAGAGCAGTATGATTATGACAGTGATGACATTTACACAGGGATGTGATACATTTTTTCTTTACCTTTCTGGGTACATGAAAGAGAATTTCTAAAAAACGTTTATTATCTGTTCTTTTTTTTTATTTTTAGTTTTTTATTTGATTACTGTTTTTTTTTCTTTATCTTATTTTATTTTTCCGTTTCAAGAATGATGATATGTAAAGAGGGTTAAGAGACAGAAATTGAAATAAGAAATTTTTATGTACTTTTATTTCTTTGTATCTTTTTAAGATTGTTGAATATTGCTGAATTCAAGTAAAATGATCAGGTATACGAAAGTCAAACATGAGGGGTATAACTGTGATGCAAAAAACTTGAATTGATTCTATTCTGAAGATTTAATAGCACAATGGGTCTAATTAAAATTAGAAAAACAAGGCTGAATTTTTATATATGTATATATTTTATCAGAGAATGATAAAGAGGAGGAATATTGTTATGGAAAAAATTCAGTGTTACTTAATTTTCATCGTTTTCCTAACTGTTAATACCATTTAGTCATATGTTTCTGTGAGGATCTCTTACAGCTGAAGGGGACATGAGAGAACAAACACAATAATGCCAGATGGGCCAGGAAAGAGAACAACCACCTGGGGCACGAGAAAGAGTTTTAGTTAAGGAATACAGGGTGTCGTATAATAATAGGGTCCCAGGCCCCCTCCTGAGGGAAGCAGGAGGTCATTTAGATTGTAGATGAAGGCCTTTTGACTTCTCAGGGACAAAGAACAGCATGTGTTCTGGGGGGGGGGGGGGACCCACCCCAACCCGCTTGGAAA
>FLSR01000045.1:226409-245403 GCA_900092035.1 Leuciscus waleckii
TTAAGGATAATTTTTGGCTTCAATATCTCGCGGAAAAAGGATTTTCCCCTAGCGTAAGATATCTTACGCAGTACGAGAGACCTCTCGTAAGAGAACTGACCATTTATCCGATAGATGATGCACACAAATGTGATGATTATGAGAGTGACGAGAGTGATGACATTTACACGGAAATGTGATAATATGTAAAGAAAGATTAAAAGCAGCAGTCATCCGTGTTACGAGATGACGTACAAGGATAGGGGTTTGAAATGAGGAATTTTCATTTTATTTTATTTATTATTTTTACTTTTTTTTTTTATTATTATTCTTTGTGTCTTTTTTATTCTTTATTCCTACTATGCTTTAAGCTATATCTGAGATGACTGAGGGTCTGGTTCTCAACCAGGAAAATGCAATAACAATGTTTATTCATTTTTAGCCCGGTTTCAGACAAAATACTTATTTATTTGCTACAAACTTTTTACTTTTAAAAATCTACTTTCCAGAGTTCAAGTAGAGTGATCAGATATACGAAAATCAGACATGAAGAGTATAACTGTGATGTAAAGACTTGAAATAATTATAACCATTTATGAGTTTTGACGTTGAGTGGTGTTTTCATGTATGAGTTTTCTTAGAATTAGAAACAAGCGTGTTTTAAGTTGTTATAATCAAAACTAATGGTAATGAAACCAAATCGTTTATCAGAGAATGATAAAGAGGAGGAATTGTTATGGAAAAATTAATAGTTTTACTTTTTTCCCTATTTATTTCCTTAAACATTGTGTGGGTTTTCTTTCAATTCAATCATGTGTTCCCTTTCATAAGGGAACTCCCGCTGCATTGTACTCGATGCTTTGGGGAATGCCCTCGGCATGACGCGTCTGAAGTCTGTAATGGAACTACTCCAATCTTGATTGGTGCTGTGTCTTTCGTCACTCGTGACGTCGCATGTGACGGTGATCCGGAAGCTATAAAAGGACATCGGAACATAGCCGCCTCAGCTTTCTGTCTTCAGCAAGCGTTCTGTGTGACTACGTCTTATTTGGTGTTGTTTGTCTATCTCAATATATATAGCGAATATAGAGAAACGACTCAGGCGGTGTGCGTCCCCTTGCTCACGCTATTTGAGCGAGGATGACACGCACTCGTTCTGTGTTGTTTGTCTGGGAGTGGAGCATGCACGGGCAGTGCTCGAGGGCGCTGTCTGTGCAAACTGTTTTCAGTTATCTATGAAAAAGCTCCACTCACGTTTGAGCCTGTTCGTTCAATTAGATCAGGCTCGCGTTCCTAGTGCATCAGGTCCCGCGTCTGTTTAGGCAGCGCGCCGCTTGTATGCATGGGATTCGCACGTGGGGCTGGCATATAATACTGAGACGGTTGCGACCCTTTCTCAGTGTTTATTAACCAGCTCCACTGGTCTCGCGCACGGTTCAGGAAGCCCGCGCTGCGGCTTCTTTCGACCGTGTTAAAGACACGGCGTTGATTTATCTCGCTCCGAGGAGTTCGATATTATCAACACCGAATCACGTGGATAGGGGGATTCGCCACCCCATATTCACGTTATTGAGGAGTTGCTGGAGGTTGTAACCAGGGCAGTGGCTAAATTAAATGTAAAAAATAAATAAACATTTAATGGCCATTTAATAAGCAGGAAGCGACTAAGAAAAATAAAATGGAAAATGAGCGCTTCCTGCAGACCCAGTCTTCCAGCGAACACAAATCGCAGTGTCTGCCCGAAGACGTTGCGGCCCTGTCGTGTTCGCCGCCTCTCAGGAGGTCTGTAGAGAGCATATTTCGGTTAGTTCCTGCCAGTTAGCTGCTTCAGGTCACCGAAGCCAACACATGGCAACACGTTTCTATCATTTCTCAAATATATTTAATCTCTTTCAATCACATATATGTTCAATTTGTGATCATCTTAATATATATTAACCAACTGGTAACTAGAAATGTGCAACAGCAACAACACTAATGGAGCCATTGTTTCTGTTGCACATTTCATAGTTACTCTGATTAGACTGTGATTAAATAATGTGTGGTGTGGAAATTAAATTTTTTTATAGTTTCATTTTAATCTGTCAGGATTTGGTAAAATATTGAATGCAGTATTTAATCATGTATCTCATAGAAATGACAGTGGAAAAATGTTAAATTATGAAAAGAAGGATATACTATTAATAACAGGATATACTATTCTAAAATATAAGATATAATGTCATACATAATATAATCGCTTGTCATATATGAGGCATTAATATAATTTTACATATAAACACACATAATTAAATACGCAACATGAGCTTTATGTTATGCATTTAAAAAAAATATTTTCAAAATGTATTTCAATATATTTTACAGTGTTTCACATATATGTGAATATATTACCTTTCTGTATGGGAAAACATTGGGATTTTACTCACAAATATTTGAAAAGGATTTTAAATGTGGCTCAAGATCGGCCATACATATATGGCCCACATATCTATATTTGACATCTGGGCCAAATACTCCATTTGACATCTGGCCCATGTCTTGGGTGCCGTCTTAAATCCAGTGCCATCTCTGCCAAACCCGGGCCATGTTTGGCCCACATGCTGTATGCCAGTGCCGGATGAATGCCAGCTGTGCCAGACACATGCCAAATCTGGGCCAAATTTGTTTGCTGACTGGGCTGGAAGTTGAAGTACATTGCTTTGACCAATTGTGGTAATTAATGCATTAATTTACACTTTTAGTTAATAAAATATGTTATTAAGAAATTAATACATTATGACACATTTAATTAAAAATAATTCATATATTACTTAATATATTACCCATATAGAATCTTTATTAGTTGGCCGTCAAAAGCCAACCACCTCCTCCTCGTGGCGTCGGCTGGAAACGAGGACCCTCGGGGACTCGGCTAACGGTGGCTCTGGTCCCAGCGACAGATGAGGCGACACATCGGCTGGGTCTCCTTGGTCGCATCAAATGGCAGCAGCAAACCAAGAAACCGATCAAGCTAGGGCGTTCCCCCTAGGCAACGCGCGTCATCTACGCCCGGATGGTGTGAGAAATGGACGAGGGCTACCTCTAAGGACGGGGCAGGCTAAAGAAGATAGTCCACAAAATCCGACTAGCCACACTTAACATCGGCACCCTCACTGGCCGTAGCCGTGAATTGGCTGATACTCTCAAGACCAGACGCATCGACATCGTGTGTATCCAAGAGACCAAGTGGAAGGGGAGCAAGGCAAGAGACATTGGAGAAGGGTACAAACTCAACTATCATGGTGTCACGTCTAACTGAAATGGAGTTGGCGTGGTCGTCTGCCAACAACTACGAGACAGCATCGTCGAAGTCGACAACATCTCTGACCGCCTAATCTCGATCAAGATTGTTTCCGGCCCAACCACCCTCAGATTCATCTCATGCCCCCCTCAAGTCGGCTGCATCGATCAAGAGAAGGATACAGATAATCGCCACAGACGAACACATCCTGGTCGGAGGAGACCTAAACGGCCATGTTGGCGAAGATCGTGGAGGATATGATCAAGTCCATGGAGGACAGGGGCTAGGTACACGCAACGACGAGGGAGCCCGCATCTTGGATTGCGCCGAAGCCCATGACCTCGTCGTCGTCAACACCTTCTTCAAAAAGAGATCGAGCCACCTGGCCACCTACACCAGTGGCGGCCACAGAACCCAGATTGACTACTGGATGATCCGACGCGGTGACCTGAAACTGGCACTCGATGCCAAGGTGATCCCCTCAGAGAATATCGGCCCCCAACACCGGCCACTCGTCCTCGACTTCCAACTCAATCTGCAGCGGTAACCCAGACCGAGAATCACTGGGCCTGAGCGGGTCAAGTGGTGGAAATTGAACGAACAAAAGCAGCAGCTTGCGATGGCCCTCCAAGCACTCGACATCAATTTCGACCAATCAGTTGAAAAAATCTGGGACGATATCTCCTCCAGCATTCGTGATGCTGCCACCGGTGCCCTTGGCTCGACGAAGCCAGGAAGGCGATTTATGGACAAGCAAGTCTGGTGGTGGAGTGAGGACGTCCAAGAGGCAATCAAGGCCAAGAAACTGGCGTTCATGACCTGCACGCACACGGCTGGACGATGATTTCCAACACTATCGGACACTCAAATCAGCCGCAAAACGGGCAGTGGCCAAGGCAAAAGCCGTGCACTACGACGATCTATACGAGCGGCTAGGCACACCTGAGGGAGAAAAGATGATCTACCGCATTGCTAACTCCCGCCACCAAGCGACCCAAGCCATTGGTCGAGTCATGCACATCAAGAACGCCGATGGGCAAGCCCTGCGAGACCCGTGTGCCATACTCACCCGCTGGAGCGAGTACTTCGCAGCCATCTCAAACGAAGAGTTCCCGCATCCACCTATCCACAGCCTGGATCCCACCCCTGGACCTGTACCGCCAGTCACCGTCTCTGAAGTCATGAAGGCCGTGAAGAGGATGAAGAATGGCAAAGCCACCGGCCCAGACGACATCCCTGCTGAAGCCTGGAAGTTGATGGGGCACAGAGGAGCCGAGGTCCTTTCCACCTTATTCAACAAGATCATTATTGAGGGCAAAGTCCCACACGCTTGGACAATCAGTACCACGGTGCCGATCTAGAAGGGCAAGGGGGACGTTGCTGAATGCAAGAACTATCGGCCAATTCGACTCCTATCCCACTCCATGAAGATTTTTTAACGCATCCTGGACAGCCACCTCCGCAGCATTATTAAAATCAGGCAAAATCAATGCGGCTTCGTCAAAGGACGAGGGACCACAGACGCCATCCACTCTGCCGGCCTCCTGATGGAAAAACACTGGGAAAAGAACAAGCCAGTCCGCATGGTCTTCCTGGATCTGGAGAAGGCTTTCGACCGCGTTCCCCATGACCTCATCAGGGCCTCCCTCCGACGTCACCACGTACCCGAAACCTACATCAGCTGGGTGTAACTCTTATACCAAGACGTCAGGAGCGTGGTTCGATGCACAGCTGGGATATCACCTCCTTTCAACATCAACGTAGGAGTCCACCAAGGATCGGCCCTTTCGCCCTTGCTTTTCATCACATGCATGGAAACAGTGACACGGGACCTCCAGAAGCCCATCATGGTCCTTACTCTATGCCGATGATGTGTTCCTCGCCGACAGGGAGTGGCAAGACCTCCAAGACCAAGGGCAGCAGTGGAAAGATCGCCTGGATGCAAATGGCTTGCGACTCAACCTCACAAAGTGTGGCCCCCAGACTGATGGTACCATTGGCATCGACGGAACGGATCTAAAGAGAGTTCAACACTTCAAGTACCTCGGATCAATACTCTCATCGAATGGTGACACCCTCCCGGATGTCCGTGCACGTGTGAGTGCCGCCTGGTCAAATTGGAGGACACTACGGACCGGAATAAATGGAGAGCGGCCTGCCAAAAAGCGGACCCTGCACCTGCGCGGGACAAACGCTTGGACGAAGAAAGAAGATAGAATCTTTATTAGTTGCTGATGCAGTAATCATTAATTAATGGTTTAGTTCTTCATGAGTCATACATTAACACATGATTACCTGTGCATTAGTTAAGCATTAATTAATGCATATTAGCGCACCCGTATTGGAACACTTTACAATAAGGTTCCATTAGTTAACATTAGTTAATGCATTAGTTAACATGAACAACACCTCTGTTCAGCATTAATTCATATTTGTTAACGTTAACTCTCACATGTACTAATGCATCAATTCACGTTAACAGCACAAGTTAGTTAACATTAGTTAATGCATTAGTTAACATGAACTAACCATGAACGACACCTCTGTTCGGCATTAGTTAATATTTGTTAACGTTGTAACGATAATCACTTCTGGGGAATAATTAACTCAAATGAAGGGGAATATTCATGAGTTTATGAATATGATTTTGCTTATCGTCTACACAGATTAAATTACCCAAAAAGGGAATATTTGATCAATTTGTCAGGGTAACTTTTATTCAGAATTAATTTCAGTTATCTAAACATACTGTTTGTCCCGCAAACTCTATGTAAGACTTCCTTATCAAATACCAATAAAAGTACCCTTCTTACAAACTCCAAGAAATATTAATTTTCTGCCCGTGAACATACATTTTCCTGTGTTATAAATTAAACTACTCAACGTAGTAAATAATAAAAGCTTTTGTAGCTAAGATCAAACATTTCATTGACTTCCTGATGTGAGCATTTTAGACAGAGGCAATCAAGGATATAATGGATTTTAATACATGCAAAACTAAGGAATACATACTACGATTCACACAGAAAATAGGCTATGTATATACACCCGAAACAAACAAAACGAAAAACATTACGAACACGAATTAACAGAGGATGAGAGAATTACAGAGATCAGACGATGAGAGAGGTGAGAGAGAATGAGAGAGAGGGAGAGAGGATGAGCAAGCAAAAGTATTTTTGTTGTAGGCTACATAGCATAGCCTCCTTTGTTATGATTTTAGTATCATAATGATTAATAAATGTACGCACAGTTATCCGTGAACTTGATCTGAAGCCTTTCAACTTGTCTATGCAAAATTCAGAATTAAATGAATGTGCAGCAATTTGTACAAATAGAGTCTGTAGGTCTACTTTACTGTTGTAGCCATTAAATGAGCGCATTTAGTTTCATATTTGTTAAAATATTATAATGTTTTTTTTCTTCCATATTTGTTGATTTATGAAAAGTGAACAGCACGAGTAATAGGATGCATAATTTGAGACATGGAGTGGGTCAGACATGATTTTGACCATTTTTGACCAGTTTTGTTTTGTAGAAAACCTTTCTTTAAAGTGAATTTCGTTTTGTATAAATTGTATCTTAATTTTAATCAATTTTTCATCAACCAATTGCCTGGAGTGGATTTAATAAATAAGAAGACAATATAATCATGGAGGCGCCCGCGCGGTCACTTGCATTGCATGTTAACTGGAGCGCATCTCATCCTAACTTAACAGTGTATGCCTCACAGACATGAGAAATACATCAAATGCACAAAGCTTGAAAAGTCTTTAAACGAAATCATTCAAAACGAAAAGAAAAAGGCTACTCTCTGATTATGTATGATTATATGATCATATAGCCTAGCCTATTTTGTGAATTGTTCATTCCCAGTTGGCACACTTTTGCGCCCTTACAAAAGTGCCGCTCTAGGCAATTGCCTAGTTCGCCTATATAGACGCGCCGGCCCTGGGTTAAGCAATGAGTGTATTGATTCATTGTCCCTTCATAGTTTGCAAGAGACATTTAATAAACTGAGCGTATTTAATAAACTGAGATGTAAGCTATTTAATAAACTGAGCGTAGCCTATTCATCTGTCAATATGAAACGCGACTTGGCCATTCTAATTAATGATCGGAAGAACGCGTATCGACCACCGTTACTGTAAAATATGCACGTATGTCCATTTAAACTCGATTTTGGTCAAATGTGGATTATATCATTACACTGGCAAGAATATGGTTACATTTAAAGATGCCGTACCAAGTATGACAATGATACGTTCAACTGCGTTTGAAATTACTGTGTTTTTTTCTCTTCCTGAAAAGTAACCGTTTTGGACATACGTGAGTTTCATCGGGCAGCGACGATATATATATATATATATTAGGGTGGCCCTTAAATCTACGATTTTTTTTTGTTTTTGTTTTTCTGCAGCCTGACCCGCTAGATTTGTTCCATTTATGCTAAAAACACCCCAGAAAAAAAAAATATCAATTTTCTGGCCGTGAACATTAATTTTCCTGGGTTTATAAAATTAAACTACTCAACGTAGTAAATAATAAAAGCTTGTAGCTAGGATCACATCTCATTGACTTTGCAAGATGAGCATTTTAGACAGAAGCAATCAAGAATATAATGGTTTTAATATCTGCAAAACTAATAATACATCGAACTACGATTCACACAGAATATACATGTATATACAACCGAAACAAACAAAACGAAAAACATTACAAACGAATTAAAATAGGATGAGAGAGGAAGAGAAAATGAGAGAGAGAGAGAGAGAGAGAGAGAGATGAGAGAGATCACCGAGATGATCGCAGCATGGCAAAAATCTCAGGCAATGTAACCTTGAGAGAGACAACAAGAAATCACATCAATCAAATTAAATCAATAACCAGTACTTGCATATGGTTCTCTTTGTATTTGCTTGAGGAAAGAAGGCGCGTGTGTCGTTCTTTTGAGCAGCGTGCGTGTGTTTCCTTAAGAGCGGGGCGTGCTTTTCATCTCTTCTGGATGAGCGCGGTCGCGGGAATTTAAAGGTCCTTTGAAAGCGAAGTTACTAAAGAAATAATTCAGGCTAAGTTCATTTTCCCTCGTAGATGGACATGAACAAAGGAGAATATGAAAACAAAGACAAAAGACTAAAAGAAAAGAAAAGAAAAACGGAGAAAACTCCCAAGGAGTTCTGGAACCGGGAACCTCTCACATGACGAAGTGCACCGAGGAATTTCCTGAGTCGGTCTTTTATGGAGTTTCTTAACTTACGCCTACTTCGCGTACGTGAACCAATCATCTTAGAGTATCTCGAGCGGGAAAAGTTCTTCTTTGTTTTGTCAGGAGAACTTATTGGCATAGTTTATGATGGTATAAAATTTCGTCATTTCTACCCAGAAAGATTGTACACACAGAATAATACATTTTACTGTAATCTCCTATGTATGAGTGGTTCAGTCAAAACGAGGCGGTTAAAGAGAGACCAAGAATGGCAGCTAAAGGTAGAAGAAACATAAAGTTACATTCATATGCAGAATTACACACATTTAAAGTTTGATTAACACACAAAAAATTGCAATACTCCAATTTGATATGGGAAGACATCTAAGCACAAAAAGGAAATACAGTAAATACATTTAAAAGGTACTTTTCTCTTTCCTTACAAGAATTCCAGCGAGCTGGGCTTTCCTGTTTCTCCCAGTTGGGGTCATAAAGTTTTATGACCTGGTCAGAGGTAGGGTTACAAAACCATGATACTATTTGAGAACATTAATTAGGAGAAAAATTTCCAAGTTACAAATCAGAAAATCATAACCATCGCATAACAGGGCTAACCAGTTATGCAATGCACAAACCTATCAAATACATCTTAGTAATGACTTGCATGATGAGTGTAAAGAAACGTGTGTGTGTGTGTGTGTGTGTAAAGGTGCAGAAAGAGTTCGTAATCTCTCTGAAGCTGCTCAAACGTGACTCGCGTGGAATGTCTGTTAACACTCCGGGGTGTCATAAAACAATCTAAACCCAGCCATGCTGGCACCAGGCCGGTCATTTAGCTTGCAGAGAGTCCTGATTTACATTCAATGAGTTCAGAGTGTACAAGGCTTTGGGTTTCATAAGGAATGTGCATTTGTGCTCAGATTCAACGAGCCATGATTCATTAATTCAGACTAATGAATGAATGATCTGCTCATACGCTACATTCCCCCTTTTCGTCGGATGAAGTCCCTGTGTGGACATCATCGGACGACAATCATCACGATGGGCAGATGGCAGGTGAATCCTGATGGTCGGGTAGCAGGTGAATCATGATGATAGGATGGCAGGTGGTTCTTAGAGTTGAGGATTCAGCTCGATGAGGTTCGGTGTGGTCTCTGACTTGGCACCCCCTTTCCGGGGATTCCGTCTGAAACCTCCAGACATGGCTTTCGTGAGCTTGGCTGTATCGCATCTCATTGAGTCTTCTGTACAGAATGGAGGCCAAACCTAGTGTCAGGGTGTGGCTGATTACCGTAGGGATGCACAGCACAATGTCGGCGGCGGTCCAGGCTCGGACCGCAGATGAAGTGTTCAGAACGGGCAGTCAAGAAGTGCTCGGAGGCTGTGTCGACAGGAGCAATGTCCGTGAGTTGGGACCCCCTTTCCTCAATCCAGAGTGCCCGTTCTGGATCTAAGGTGAAGTTGTAGTTCTTGAAGGATGGGAGTTCCAGTGCTGTCTGGTACTCTTTGCTCGGAAGATGGTACCATGCCAGATCATCAAGGTGTAGGATGGCACCTTTCGGTACTTGAATCCACATACTCTGGTTGAGCAGATTGACATGGCTGGTTGTGTCATGCTGGTCGTAAGTGAGAGTAGCTGTACGCACGGGAGTGTTGACGAGCCATCTGTCACCTACAATCTCTGCTTGCTTCTCTGTGACTTGTGTACAAGGCTTGGCTTCGGCAGGGCAGCGTGTGTCGCTGACCAGGGGTTGCAACCCGCAGATTCCTTCAGCGTTGTCTCTGAGGAAGGGTTTGCTAAGGCAGAGATAATGAATGTCTTTAGTCACAGTACACATGTGCAGGTTTGGGGCCAGGTACAGCTGTGGGTTACTGTCGTGGTAGGCTACCACATCTGGAATGTGTGTCTTGATGTGGGTGTTGCTTTTCCAAAACCTGACATTGACAATGTCTGTAAGTCTGTAGACTAGGCTTGACTCGCTGATGGGTAGATTTAGGAAAAAGCCCACTTCTCTCTGCTCCGGATCGACGTAGAGTGGGATGGCGCTACCCAGAGAGTAGGCCAGGTGTATTTGTAGAGGGTCAGCCGGCATGGTGATGGCGGAAGCCAGCACAGTTAGCACAAAGCTTAAGGGTATCAGGTACGGTGGGATTACACCTGTGGCTAGGCTGTCACTGGAGGAGCTAACCTCCCACAGCATGTCTGTCGTTAGCGCTGTAATCAGCTGAGTTTGGGCAAAGTCATTCTGGAAGACTGTAAACAGCTGTTACATGGAGTTTACCGCTTGGTTCAGTAGAACTCTGTGAGTGTTGAGAATGACCACCGTTCCTCTCAATGTCTTGCCGATGGTTTGCAAAGATGCACTCTGTGTGGTGAGTTGCTCTTTTAGTGTGGAAGTTCGTCTGAATTTCAACTAGGGGTGTCCCCGACTATGGATTTTCATAGTCGAATCAGAATCGTCAAGTCTTGCCTATAGTCGACTAATAGTCGAATCATGTGTATGGGGGCGGGGCTTTAACAATTCAAAGCCGCGATGTACAGAAAATCACACAAAGATATAGAAGAAAATGTATAAAAACATTTTTGATCAATAAAACTAAGAAATAACATAAATAACTCCAGAAAGGCCACACTGCATATTTGCATTTCACATGCAAATCAAATTAAATCGGCTAAATTACCTGTGCGAGCAGGCTCTAAGTACAGCACAACATCGATGCACCGAAAAAATAAACAATTAATTTACTAAATTAAATTAGAACAGAATATACCTTTCTATTAAATAAAAATACAAAACGAAATAAATCAGAATCAAGTCACAGGATGAGGAGCAAATGTGTGCAAAATGCCTAAAGTGCAGGGGAACATATATTCAAAACACAAGCCACAAATAGTTAGATTAGATAACCCTGACAGATCAATAAATAAAATTAAAATAAATAAATTATTAAAATAACGATAATAGCCAGAATTTTGGCAGTCTGTGGCAGTCTTTTTAGCTAAAAATGTTCACACTTCACAGCATCCAAAAATCAAATTAGAACCGGCTGAAAAGTTTTGAAACCACTTGTACCCTACCTGATCGAGAGAACAAATCCAGTCTTTCACGCTGTCTGTGTCCGTTGGAGTCTTTTCAAATTGTGCGCGCGGATAAAATACATTCTAAAACACTTAACGTGAGAAACGTTTAACGACTTAATCTCCTAAAATAGTTAAATTAAAATATGAAAAACGCTTTACTATAGGAGGAACGCATTGCGTTCATATTCTGGGTTCATCTGCTTATCTCCACATAGTATGGTTTCTTAATAAAGTGTGTACTGTGTACATACATTAAGCCACGTTAAAGTGCCTTTTAAAAGCTTTTTTCACGTTAAGCATTTTAGAATTCCCGTGGAAAACAACTTGTTAACGTTGGCCGGCAGAAGTGCGATCATGGTTTTCCTGATGCTAAATCCAGCCTTGGAGAATATCCTTTCTGATGGTGTACAGCCACACTTTAGATTTTCTTATCCCAGACTAAAGATTAAAGATTTAAATCCTTGCCGCCAAGACGCTCCTCTGTCGGTCACGGATTGAAAGTGAAACTTAAATCTGTCACAGGGTTTTTGGATTTATTCACGCACGTTAAAAAATATTTATTGAAAGCTTCTTTCTTTGCACATTTTTATATACAGCATTATCATAATAGGCTGAATATTAACGTATTGACAGAAAACCGGTAGTTCTATGTGAAATCAGACATTGAGCGCCCTCATAGCCAAAGTGGCATGATCCTCGTTTCATAACACCTCTGCGAAGATTCGACCGTGAGATCGGTAGTCGAATCAGGCTCCTCCTATCGAAGCATCGAATCTTCGACTATTCGGGGTCACCCCTAATTTCAAGCACATGCCATTTCACAGTGGCTATGTTTACTGCGTTGACACTTGGCATACCAATGTCGAACAGAGTTCTGGTGGCAGCGGCGGCTCATATCAAAGCTCCCCGGAACCGTTTGGAGCGGTGGTTGTGTCCACCTAACTCCACTTGTGTAACAGTCACTTTCTCACGTTGGCTAAACATGTGTTTGACATCGGCCTCAGCGTGAGTGAGGGAGTCCTCTGTCCATTGGGCACCTGCCCAGCTGTATTGGGCTACGGTGCTGGGGTAGTGTGCTCTGTAGGCCGGGCGGGGCTGGATGAGTCGAACATGCACTTGCTGGGTGTAGGTCCTGCAGTCGGTGATCAGGAGTCTCAGTTGTTCTCTCGGTGGCAGCTGTCCTCTGGTTGTCTGAAGGCACAGCATGGCGAACCACTGCAGCATCCTGGTACAGACAACAGGGAGAGAGAGAGAGAGAGAAAGGGGAGGAAGAAACAAGCGAGGGTTGTCTTTGGTTGGACAGGGCAGTCTCTTTACTTCGTGGGCGGTACTGGGTTTAGCTGCCTTGGCCCATGTTTTGCCACATCTTGCTGCATGCCGTGCCGGCATGTCGCTTGCTTCAGTGTCTCATCAGTGGCTCTGGTGCTGTGGTTTGCAGCGCATGATGCTTCATGGAAATACATTGCCATTATCCCCCTTTTGCGCCGTGGCATTACAAGCCCTGGCATTGTGATGTCAGATGGTGCACAATCCAGAATGTTGTTCTGTGCATGCAGAATGTGCTTGGTGTCATGCAGTGGTCTGAGGCACTGGTTGTCAGTGAGTGTAGACAGCGTGCGAGGGTGGATGGAGGGGTTTAAGAGGTGGATAAGCAAAGTCTTTATGTAGGTGTCAGGAGCCCGCATGTCCGCTATGTTGGTCAATTTAAACAGCGGAGCCAGCGTAAGCGGCTCTGAGGTAGGCAGTTTAGCTTGTAAAGTTCTTATGCTGTGTGTAATCACTTCAAACTTTAGGGTGGGTGGGTGGTTTGGGAGTGAATACAGTTTGTTGTTTAGTGCGCCAGGCTTGGCGAGGGCATGGGTATGGTCATGTAGCTGCAGGTCAGTCATGACCTGTGGGCAGCAGGTGTCATAGTCTTTGGTGGGCTGTAAGGTGCAGGGTAGCGGATTCGAACCTTCAGTTGGTGCTGAGTCTGTGTCTTCCTGGCTGGGTGTGGGAGTTCCCGTGAACTCTGTGACCTGAAAGTCTGGCTCTGCGGAAGTTCTCGTGACCTCTGTGACCTGACAGTCTGTCTCAGACGACCTGTGTGGCTGGAGGGGAAGAGGTTCTCGCACTTGAGCCCAGACTTTTAGCTGTTTGAAGTCCAGTAAAGGTTCAAAGCGATCTAGCAGGTCTTTGCCGATGAGGAGTGGGTAAGTGTCCATTGGTGAAATGTACACGGGATGGACTAGACTCATAGGACCAATCGTCAGGTGAATGGAAGCTACCTGGTCAAACCGGATGTCATTCTGGCTATATGACTGTGCATTCAGTTCACAAGTTTGAGGTGTAAGAGTTCGATCTTGTCTCTAGCTTCAAATTGGATCTTTTGAAAAGTTGAGATGAGATCACCATAAGGTCTGATCCTGTGTCGATCAGGGCTTCCATGCTCACTTCTTTTTCTAACTTTTTCTTTTTCAGGTGGAGTTTTCGGCCCACCCCCTTTTCGACGAGGTTGCCCAGTAGCATTGGCATCGGGGCCGGTGTGACGATCGATGGGTGGTTAGGAGCGGTCTCGTGTAGCTCCCTGCGGAGGCAGGTAGCCAAAACAGCATTTTCTGGTACCTTGGGATTGTGGTACCTGGTGTGAGGAACTGTGCTGTCTCGTTCAGGGTGTGCAACTGTCAGCTGTGGAGCTTGGGTGATGCTGTCACCTTGTGATGTGACAGTTAGCTCTGTGGTCTGTGGATGACGAGCAGTGTTCGGGGTGCTTGGCTCAGGCAGATGGCAGTCAGACAGGGTGTTGGTTTCAGTTCTTATGCTTAGACATAAGATGTCTGGTTCGTCTTTCTTGTCTTCTTTGCGAGTTTTTCTGTAAAGGAGCTCTTTCAGCACCCTCAGGATCTCTGCTGTCTCAGATGTGGGTGCACTGTCTTTATCTGATGTGTTCTCAGGATTGAGCTTGCCAGTGTCGTGTCGAGAGTGGTTCCACTGCCGGCTGTCGGGGCTTGGTGTCCTGGATGTTGGAGATCGGCTCTTTTTAGGTCGCCGGCCGGCTTCCCATGGAGCTCCATCCCTTGGGTTGTTGGATGGGTGTTGCCGGTCCCAGAATCTTTCAGAGCGCTCGCTCTGGTGCTTTGGACGAGCACCACCCCGATTGTGTTGCCCTCTGCTGGCTTGGAACGGTCTTGACTCTCTGTAAAAAGGTCTGTGACTGTAGTGTCGTCGGGCGCCCTCTAGGGTCAACTCTGAACAGTGCTCAGAGACAGAGTAGATTGTGGGTTTTTTCACAGTCTTTTCAGAAATAGTCTTTTGCTTGGTGTAAGCTTTATGGGCTAAGTCTCGTAACTGTTGGGTAGATATGCTACGTGGACACGCCAAAATTCCCAAATGTAATTTAAGGTAGGTGCAGTTTCCGGAGGAACAGAGTTCTAAAGTTGACATCCTGTTCCATACCTGGTTCGTTGCGTGCTCCGAAGTAGGCTTGTCGTAGTCGACTGTAGTAGGCCTGTGGGTTTTCAAGTCGGCCCTGTTTGAGGACCACAGCGTTGACCAACCCTTGGTCTGATTCTGGATCAGAGAATTCATGAATCAAAGCTTGTCGTAGATTCTGGTAGTCAGATTTGACAGTCTCTGGTTGACGATCCAGAAAACTACGCACATCACGGCTGGATGTGATTCTTAACAGGTACAATCTGTCCCAAGCTGTCACGTTGGCGACAGTTTGCAAGTGAAAGTCAATGTCTTGTAAATAAGCGTGAATGTCATGCCCTCCTGCAGGATCTGGATTGAATGTAGGGATGTTTCGGGCTAGCTTGTCAAGGACTCGGGGAGCCGTGCAGGGTTTAGTGGCATGTGTTCTCTGGAAGGGCTCTCCCCCCTCCGTTGCTGACAGGTGGTGTTCTTGGAAGCTGGCTGGTGATGTCTTGAGCTGTGGGCTTACACCCCCCTTTTCAGCTCTGGGTTCTTGGCTGAAAGGGTTGGAGTGGCGGGCCGGGAGAAACTCTGTGGTGTGTGTTTCTCTGTTCCAGCCACTCTGTAATCTGTAAGAATGTTTCAGTTCTGCGTGAACAGTGTCAAGTTCATCTTGGAGCTCGTCTCTCTGCAGAGTAAGCTCGTCGATTTTAGCTCGGGCCGCTTGCAAGTGTTTTTCGCAGGCCCTGGCTTTAGCGTCTGTTTCTTTCAGTTCAGTATCTGCTCTCTCTAGGAGAGCGTCACCTTGCTGGAGTTTTTCGTTGAGTTATTTTCGGGCTTCTCTCTCCAACTGTTCTCTTTGGTCTGTGTCGAGGCGAAGATCTTGCAGGGCATTTTGAAGTCTTTCTACTTCTTTCTGTAGCTCTGGATCTGTGGCGTCCTCTTCCTCACGCTGGTTCTGGGTCTCGAGGAGGAGCTGATCAAGGTGACTCTGGGTTCGGCCTGGTCCTTCCGGCCTCCTCCGCTTGAAGCTTAAGCGTTGCTGCTTGCTGCTCCAGGTCGATGTTGCTCCGTTCGCTGAGCCGTGCCTGGGCGACGAGAATGTGAGCTAGGCTTCCGAGGATCCTGGCGAGTTCTTTGTAGTTGTAGCTTTGGGTCGGATCCTGGGCTATCAGCTTGTCCAGCTCGGTGTCCAGCTGCATTTGGCTCAGATGCTGCAGGTCACTGGCGTCCTTGGGCAGGAAGGGGGTTGTCATTGCTTTCAACCATGTCGAGAGGTTGCCCCAATGGACGACGGGACTAGATGAACGGGACATACTGGCTCACTGTAGACGAGAGAAACACAGCACACACACAAAGAGACCAATGCAAGTTCGTTCTAAGGTTAACAAGGTATACTCATACGGGCTAACTGATGCAAACAGTTAGACAGTTAGCGGAGCCAATTAACTTGGGTCGACTAAGGACCTGAACTAGAGATTTGGCAGGCAGTAGCCTAGCGGGTCACGTGATGACACCGGCTGTGTGGTTGTCACTCTTTTATTTAGCTTCCTTGGTGGCTCTCACAGGTTACTGTCTCTAGGTGAAATGAAAGAAACAAATCACAACAGAACAAAGGATAGAAAAGATCAAAGTGAAACAAAACACTTGAACTGAGATAAAACAATAGTAACACGGTATGTGTTAGGGAGAATAAGGAGGCCTAAGCCTACTACCACTGCTAGGGTTTAACCCTCTGAGGTCGACAAACGCGCCCACGCGTTTTGCTGGATTTTCTTCGCATTGTAGCACTATAAACTTCAGTTACTCCGTCATTTATGGTCATACAGAAAAAAGAAATATAAAAAAAGAATCTGTGATATTTCTCCTTTTGAATGTGTCCACTTACAATCAAATCAAAACATTGTGCTTTTGTAAAATAAAGAAAATAAACAGGGTGTGCGTTCTGCCTCTCCATCGCGGTGAACTTTTTTTTCTTGAGCACGTCTATAAACAGAAACATAACTCAGCGAATCCTTCTCACACATTTATGAGCCATACACCTTTATACACATTTAAGTGTGTACTTATAAATGATCGGATTCAAACTGAAAACAAATACTCTCTGTTTAAGTAATTTGTATAAAACCAACAGGATGTCCAGTATCTCAAACGCTTGCTAATTACTTTTAATTCGACCACGCCCACTCGCGCAAAAGAGATTCACATGCAAATCTCCACATGCAACGCGAACGCCCTCGTTACCTCAAACACAAAACACCAAAACACTTCAAAAGTCTCTGCTTTTCGTCTAGTTTGGAAGACGCGCTGTGAGCTTACATTGGATTTAACTCAGAAGAAGAAGAACGCGATTTGAAGACAAGAAAGATGTAAGGTAACAAATTCTTACTTATTAGTTTATGGTATTGTTACATAAACTTCACATTGCAGTTGAACTGTTGCTAGATATATGGTGAATAATATACTAATTAGATCCGTGTTTACTGTTAAATACTGTTTGTGGATATCTGCTCAAACATAGATATGTATAACCATAATGTTTAATATTTTGGAGCACGATGGCGTTTGAATGTATCATATTTTGGAGCGCGATCGCGTTTGAAAGGAAAAATGCACCAAACATTAGGCTTTATGTTATTACTATTATCTCATTTCATATCATCATAACGAATGGAAACATTTGAAGTAACATAAGATAATCAATATATTTTTCTCTAGCATAGTTGTTCTTGAAATCTTTTGGAAGATTTAATTTATTGTTATTATTATTTTATGCAGCACTGCGTAGACTATGCCTACAAGGCCCAACAAACCTGGTGTTCATTATATATTGTTGGAAACGTGTGTGTGTATTCTGTGAATTTTAAAAAGAAATTTTAACCAGAAAAATCTAAAATCTATTCCCAAAAACGGGCAGCCCTATAATTTTTTTTGATATCAGTATGTTCCCAGTTTTTTTCTTTTTTTTTTCTTTCAGGGACCAGATGCAACTGAGTCCTGCTGACTTCAACATTCACATGAGTCTCTGTACATGAACATGGTAAAGTGAAAATCAAACACCTTGGAAATGAAAGGTATGTACAATGTTTTTAGCAATGGCTCAAAGGTCTCTCTCTTTGGATCATTGTTTTCAATATGCTCTTTTGTCATTTGTTGTGTATCTTTGGATTATGTTGTGTTGTAAATAAATCCAAACAATCTAAAAGACATTCTTTTTTAAATCTCCTCATTCTTTGTGCAAGGTTGCTCTGAATGACAGGGCCTGATCGCTCCTAATAGGGCAGTTAGGGGAGAGTCTTTCTCTTTCTCAGGCGTTAAAAGCTTACATATTAATGAGATGATCACGCCTCTTCGCATATGGCTTTCTCACACAAAACACGTCTTAGAAATTTTAAATCAATATATTGTCTTATCTGAATGAGCAGTCAGCGTGATTTTCACATAGTTTTGGAGCAAATATGCTAGGCTACGTCATACAACTTTCAAAAGTCTTGTTAAGAAATAATCAGTATGGGTTTCATGGCCTTATTTCAGTGACAATTTTTTTTGGTATTTTCACAAACCACGCATAAATGTCATTATCTCAAAACTACAAACTTGTACATACATGCTGCTGATATATTATTGTAGAAGAGTTTGTGCTGAATACAGTGTAATAAGACTTTAGCCATGACAATGTCACAAGTAACAGAAATAAGCACAAATGTCAGAGCATGTCAGAACACCTCCAGGGCCAGAAAACAGCTCAGACCCCAGAGGGTTAACCTTCACCAGTGCGCGGACGCACTGAAGCGTTTTTTCTTTTTTTTTTTTGTTCAAAGTTACTATCAGATTTAATGTTATACCCTGACAAACTATACATCATTAAAAAGATATAAGACTCAAGTTTCAATATTTGACCACTATTGTATTCTGAGAAACTTATAGTGACAGTTATTTCTTAATTTGCGTCAGGAGTTATGAAATTTAAAAATTAGTCAATACCTTTAATATGAATTATGAGCGTCAGCCGCTTTCATTCATAAAAAAAAACTCTGTGCTGTCGTCATGACAG